>JAQQSU010004200.1:0-14147 GCA_028627135.1 Pseudochirops cupreus | reverse complement strand
TCCTCCTCATTCTCCTTTACTCTCCTTCCATTCTGCCTCCTCCTTCTCTCCCCCTCTTTCTCTCCTCCCCCTACTACTCCTTCCATCCTGCTGCTCTCCTTCCCTCCTCCCCCGAACTCCCCTCTTTGGGGGATGGATCTGTGATTTCATCAGGATAGGAAACTCCCGGATGAGGAAGTACCCCCTCCCCAAGTAGGTCTGCCCCTTTCTCGACCACTTACAATTCCAGAGAGAATTACCTAGATCGCAGGGACGGTTCAAGTGTTTTGCCCAGGGCCATTCAGTGGGGACTTGAACCCAGGACTTCTGGGCCCTCAGTCCACACCTCCCTGCTCCACTCTTCTTGGGCAGCGAATGTTTTCTTTCGTATTTCTCTAGCAACCCTGGGTGCCTGCTTCTCCGGGTTGCAAAAGGAGGGAGTTCCGTCTTCCTCTGTCAGAGGAGCGGTTTCTTGCAGAACGGGTGCGTGTGTTCCAGCGAAATGGAATAGCATCCAGGTCTTTCCGGGATCCAGGTTCCTGGAAAGCCTTTTAATCCTCTTCCTACTCTCCAAACTCCCAACTCTAACGAGCGGGAAGCCGAAGATGCTCCTGGACCTTGCTACACCCGGCTCTGCCCCTCGGGTCCTCCACACTTTGTGAAGTTGGATGTACGTAATAATAAAAGGTCCTCTGGTTTTCCTGCCCCAGTGTATTTGCCCGTTTTACTCTCCGAACCCGAGATAATACGTTTAACAGCAAAGCATTACAAAATTAAGGCCAAACACAATGACAGATTGGATTCTTCAGTCAATTACCAGGCTCAAGAGAGGGTCTGTTCTCTGGCCCCACCCCCTCTTAGAAGGAAGGAACACCTAGGCGCAGCCTCTAGAAGTCCTATATCGGCAGAAATTTTAAAAAATAGTAATAAAGTTGCTCAGCCTTCCTGATTTCTGGACCCAAGGGCGAGATGCTCTAGACTAGTTTTGCTTATGCTTTGCTTATTCATACCTTTCTCTCTCACCAGCCTTCCCTAAATACATCCTCAGTTCTCTCTCACCCCTAAATTTATCCACACCAAACAACAATGAATCTTTGAATCTGGTAATTTCAGAGGTTTATAAAAAAAAAAGGGACCCTTAAGAAGTGAACTTCAAAGTACTTTTCAGATACCCCACAAAGTAAAGGTGCTAAGCTCTTCTGGGAAACAGACAACACTCCTTGTGATTAATAATTGGTGGGGGGTTTGGTTTGGGGTTGGGGGTTTTTTTGTTTTTGTTTTTGTTTTTTGCAGGACACAAGACCTATCCTTCCAAAACACCTTTAGTTCGATGCTCTAAATTCCAATTAAGATTCTGAGTCAGGGGAAGCCTGCTGCTGTACAGCAGCTAGCTGTACATCCCAGAAGGGATGGATACAGTTTAATTGATGGAGATTATAATTGACACCAGTGTATTAAAGCAAAAGATTCTTTTTTAAAATGGATTTTGGTCCTTCTATCTAAAGGATATCCTCTCTGTTTCACAAAATCATTTGTCTGGGTCAGTTTTCTGGTCCTTTCTTCCATTACATACCAATTAGCAGATCTTCTGTATATTAAGCTTACAGGTCCAATGTCTACCACTTTCTTTGTGCAATTGTAGCAAATAGAAAGCAAATATATAAAATAAGACAAATAATAGAGGGGCAAGGCTTCTGGACTAAATTTTACAGAAAACTACCAAATCCCAGCAGCCTCATTTTTAGTGTCCTTCTAAGTAAAGATGGCAATAAAACTTTTTTAGAAAAGTCCACATATTTGGCCAAACTGTTTTTCCCCTATTTCTTTTTTAATCTTTGTAAGAAGAAATGTTTCCTAGGCAGTAGAAGGTGAATAATTATATTCAGAAATGAATGTGATGTAAAGACAAACATTATCAATAAAAACAAGAATTTGAAAAATACTTCAGAAATCGGTGAGAAAAGAAAGCTCTGTAGAGTAAAAATGTGCAATGCTCTCCTAAAATGCACTTATATTTTTGAGCTCCGAGTAGAATACTTTCAACAAACATTTATTAAGTGTCCAGGCACTGAGTACAAACAAAAAAAAGGTTCATTCCCTCAGAAAACTTAAACTCTACTAAAAGAATGCAACCTGTACACAAGTAAACACAAATATGTGAACTAATTTCAAGAGGGAGATAGTGCTAATAAGTGGGGAGGGGGGGAAATAAGCAAAAAATTAATGTAGAAGTTATGCTTTAAAGGAAGCCAGGGATTCTTGAGGTAGAGGTAAAGAGAAAGTATATTTCAGATGCTGGGAGCAATTATTCCAAGATATGGAGGGGGTAGATGAAATCTCATATAATGAGAACAGCTGGCAGTCAGTCAGATCAATTTGACTGGAATGTAAAGTTTATGAAGAAGAATAGTAAGACTTGGTGGTATTCAGACTGTAGAGGGCTTTAAAAGCTAGACTGAGGATTTTGTCTTTTATTCTAGAAGCAATAGGGAACCACTATGATTTTTAAGTAAGAGGCTGTGGCATGGTCAGATTGTACATGTGTGTGTGCACACATACATGCATATACACATATATGTATATAAATCTATATTATATGTGCATATGCACATATACATAATGCCGATTTTATATATACGTGTATATATATTTGTATGTGTACATATACACACCTATGCCTCTAGCCTGAACAATGGAACCCAATTGGTTACTGACTCCAGTAAGATGGAACCATGTGGACTTTAGGAGCCCATTATATCATCCCCTAGGCTTAAAATGAGTTAATTATTGTAACTGGGTATTGAACTATATGTACATATGATACGATACCTTTCCTGGCTAACCTTTTTAGCACTGGTTGAACTTGTACTACTAATCCTGATTCACTGGTTGTTGTGAGGGGAATTGGAATACTCTTTGCTTCCCTTTTAAGCTCTCATTCTTCCACTATCACCACTAAACTCTCTTCCTTTGAGGTTAATTCAATACATAAGACCCAATAAGATTCTGATAATTGATATCTTTAAGATACCACCTCCAGGGCAGATCTCCAAGACACAGGCCTGCCTGGCTTATAGTCTTTCTCTATTCCCCAAATCATGATCTCAAACTAGGGAACTTCAACATATGTAACTCAAATAATTTCCCTTAAATAACATAACCTCCTAGTTCCTCAACTTGCTCATTTCCCAAGACAAGTTGCCCTTTTATTCCACCTCAGCTATACACAGATGTTCATACACTTGATCTTAACATTACTCACAGGTATTCCACATGCATGTTCATGAGTTCTGAAATTCACTCTCTGATTATGATCTGATGTCATTCTAAATCTCCCTCTGCTTTGCAATTCCAAACCCCATTCTTCATCCTTACCAGGACCTCCAATCATTCCACACTTCAGATCTTTCTCAAGCCACCCCTGCACTGGTTACATTTGCTTCCCTTCCCCATCTTGACCCCCAGCTCAATCAGTTCAGCTCTATAATATTCCATTTTTCTCCCTTGCCCTTTGATCCTGTTGAAGATTTTGCCTTTCCAAACACAGCTTTGAATTACATTCACCACCCTTTGCTTTTGCTCCTACTCAAATGCTTTTATCTGAAGAAGAAGAAAAGAAAACTGTGCTGACTCAGGCCACTATAAGTTTATGTTACTCAATTACAACTGGACCCTCATCTCTCATTCATCATAGCAGCTGTTCCAAACCTTTTCATCCCTCCTCAAATCTCCTACAGTTTTCTACCTTTGCACCTGAGAATCTTGCTGTATATTTCATTGAAAAACAATTGAAACTATTTGCCAAGAGTTCCTTCTTCTCTCTGCCTCCTCATCTCACATCACTCAGATCCTTCTGCCAGTATCTCCTCTTTCACCTCTGTTTTACATGAAGAGTGGCCCTTCTCTTTGCCAAGGCTAACCCCTCTACCTGTACAAGTGATCCCATTCCATCCCACAGATTGCCCCCCTATCATCTTTACTCTTTCATTTATCTTTAATCTCTCCTTCTACTGGCTGCTTCCCTTCTGCCCACAAACATGCCCCTGCCTACCTCATTCTCAAAAATCCCTCACTTGATATGTCTACAAACACTATCATTCTTTATCTCCCTTCTCTTTTAGAGCTGAACTCCTTAAGAAGGCTAGCTATAATAGTTACCTACAATTTCTTTCCTCCCACTCTCTTCTTATCTCTATCTGGCTCCTGATTTCATCATTCAACTGAAACTGCTCTCTCTAAAGTTACTGTTGTTCAGTTGTTTCAGTCTTGTCTTCATGACCCTATGGACTATATTGTCCATGGGGTTTTCTTGGCACATATACTTAAGTAATATGCCATTTCCTTCTTCAGTGACAGAGGTTAAGTGACTTGTCCAAGGTCACACAGCTAGGATGTTTCTGAGGCTAGATTTGAACTCAGGTCTTCCTGACTCCAAGACTTATCCACTTTACCCCCTAGCAACCCATACTTTAAAGTTACTAATGATCTGCTAATTGCCAAATCTAATGGCTTTTTTTTTCAGTCCTCATCCTTCTTGACCCCTCTGTAGCCTTTGACACTGTTGATCACCCCTCTTTCCCATGAGATTTTGGTGATACTACTGCCTCTTGGTTCTCTTCCTACCTGACAGCCCCTCTGTTTCCTTTGCTATATCTTCATCCAGGTCACACACCCTCTGAGTATCCTAACAGGGTTCTCTGTCGTGTACTCATCTCTATGCTGATGATTCAGAACTCCTTTTCTAGCCCAGTCTCAAATCTGCAATTGTCTTGTAGACACTTACAACTAGATATCCTATGCACATCTCAAGCTCCACACATCTAAAACTGAGCCTATTTTTTTTGTTCTCAAAGCATTCTCTCTTCCAAACTTCTCTGTTACTGTCCAGAGAGCAAAGACTGTCTTTTTTTCCTTTCTTTGTATACCCAGCATTTAGTGCCTAGCAAATAGCCTACTTTACAAATGTTTTCATTCAGACTGACCGAGAGTACCTTCAGGCTCTGAACCTAGGTGTCTTCTTCGACTCTTCACTCTCTCTCACCCCTAAATCCAATTAGTGGTCAAGTCCTATAGTTTCTGTCTTTATAATGTCTCTCATATCTGCCTCTTTCTCTCCTTGATACTGCCAACACCTTGGTGCAGGCCCATCTTCCCTCATGCCTGAAGTATTACAATAGCCTTCTGGTTGGTCCTTGTTCCTCAAGTTTCTTCCCACTCTGATCTATCTTCCAGTCAGCAGTCAAATTGATCTTTCTAAAATGTAAGTCTGACCATATAACTTCAATGAACTCCAGTGGTTTCTATTATCTCTAGGATCAAATATAAAGTCATCTGTTCAGTTTTCAAAGCTCTTCATAATCTGACCTCTTTTCAATTTTCTTATACCTTACTCCCCTGCATGTACTTCATGTACAGTGTTTTCACTGGCTCTCTCCCATGCCTGGAATATTCTCCTTCCTCATCTCCATTTCCTAGAGTCCCTGCCTTTCTTCAAGTATCAGCTTGTGTGGGGTAACAAAGACCCTTACCCAAATTAAACTCAGAGGCTGAAGCCTCTGAATTTAATTTGGGTAAGGGTCTTTGTAAGGGTCTCAAGGTAGATAGTAGAAAGGAGTTTATTACAATTCTCATGAGAAAAGGACAACTCACACTGAGTGCATTCAATACATTCTTAGTGTCAGAACATGCCAGGAATAGAGAAGATACCTACTTTTATAGCCCCAGCCCCATTACCTAATCACAGTCCCACCTCCCTACCCCCCTTCCTCTCAGCTCATTCTCACAAGCTTTTTAAGGCACAATCTAAAATGTGATAAATCTAACCCAAGGACAGTGATGACATATATATAGTAAGCAGATGCAATTATTTTGTAAATTTAGCAGTCCATTGACTTTGGTGCAGCTCCTACATTTTTCGGGGCCCCCTTTTTCTTTGATTAATGAACAGACATGATCAAAGCCTGTGTTCTTGTCCTTGTTCCTATAACACTTCATGGTCAGTTTGCCCTTACAGTATAAATGGGCAAGGATCTAAGCAGATACGATTATCCTGCAGATTTAGTAATCTAAGAATTCTTGTATAACTCCCATCCTCATTAGTCTCTTGACCTGGGTAACCATGCAGATGTGTTTGCATCCTGTGTTCCTACCCTCCTCTCCTATAACACTTCAGGGTCAGCAGCTTGTTTTTACAGAAGGACTGAATTGAAAACCCAACCTTTACTTCTATGAGGGTCCCCTAGCCTAAAAATTTTATGAGGGGTCTTTGCCATATCTCACACAAGCTGAAGCCCCACCTCCTATAAGAAATATTTCCTACTCTTCCTTAATATTAATGCCTTTCCTCTGTTGATTGTTTCCAATTTATCCTCTTATCCATACATGGTTCTTTGCATGCTGTCTCTCTCTTAGACAATGAGTTCCTTGAAAGCAGGGATCACCAGAGCTTAGCACAGTACTTGGCAGGTAGTTTAATAAACGCTACTCATTACAACAACTCAGAAGACAAGATCAGATTTGAGATCTTCCTTGTTTCCCTCTGTAAATTCAGCAAAGAAGAAAATAATTTACCCAAAATGGCAGAGGAGATTAGAATTTATAGTCCAAAGGGTTCATCTTTTTGAAGGTTATTGCTTATATATGGCCATTAGGTAGCAATGAATTTAAATGCAGCATACATACACACATATGTATGAATTATATATATATATATGTGTGTGTGTGTGTGTGTGTGTGTGTGTGTGTATGTACATATATATGTAGGATATATGTCTGTCTTTCACATTAAAATTATAACAAGGTGGTGCCAAGGTCAGATTTATATCTCAGTATTGCTTTGTTTAGTCTGTTCAATTTATACAGCATCTAAATTGAATCCTTTTGGTTACTTCCTATTGTTAAGAGAGTCATTAATATGTTATTATACCTACCTTTTTTTGTCCCTGGGTGGGGAGAATGATAGAAAATTCCCTTTACTCAGACTTCTGGCAGCCATCCTAACCTCAGGTATCAGAATGATGTAAGTAACTGACCTAACAGAAGTAATGGGATCATATAAGAATAGGTTTACTCAGTTTGTAAGAATAAAGTTGTTAAACAAATGGCAAGGCTATATCTGGTTCAGATTCAGTGGAATTCAATTGAATTAAGTGCCAGGACCTCCCTTTGTCTCCCCTTTTCTCCACTGAGACAGCACTCAGATGGTGGAAGCATGGAGTAGTGAATCCCCCAGGTCCAAGAACCCTCAAGAATATGGCTCTGTGGATGTTTTTTTTAATAGGTTCAGGAGATGCACTCTTTATTTAGTGCAAAACCTTCCGTTATTCACAAAACAAAGAAACCTTCATGCTCTAGCTATCTAAGGCATAAGGGCTACTGTCAGCACTCTCTAATTCTCCAGTTTCCTATGTCTTCTACAGTCTAGGGACTCCTCACCACCACCACCTTGAAATTCCATCTGCTTTCCAGGATCTGCGCCTCTCTTCTTTATAATGTGTCCAGTGCTAGCCATAGCTCACCGCAGTGATACCAAGAGGAAAGAGTGCTTACAAAATGTTAAATACTAATGATAGTAGAGGAACTGTATCTTGAGTATTATCTTTAGGGTTTAAGGCAAGATGCAAAAAATAACCTCACAAATCTGCCACCACTCAGCATTCCAGTATGGATAGAGGAAGAGCAACAAGGCAAGATGTATGTGAACAAGAAAAATTCAGAAGCCATCCACCAATCAACAAACATTATTAAGCACCTAGTATATGCCATAATAACATATCCGTGTCTGACCTTGGAGAGAGCACCAGACACTCATGTAACTTGGAGGGTGGCCACACAGTGAGGTGGGGGAAGAAGTCCTCAAATTGTTGCCGTGTTGGCATGTGGTTACACTCACTTTGTCCCTGTTCAACGCCAGTAATGACCAAAAACATAGTGAAAAGATATAACTCTTGCTCCTCTCAGACTAGAGACAAACTGATGATGGTTGGTTGCCATGGGTCACATGACAAACGGGAGAGAGTACGCAGTGGCAACCAACCCACCAAGTTACATGACGGCAAAATAGTGTCTAGTGGAAGACAGATTAAGTGGGGCATGGACAAAGCACTCATTACATCTTAACTTTCTTTTACACCTCTACATTTTTTGTGGGTTGCCCAAAATCCTTTGGCAGGCTGCAAGTGGCCCACAGGCCATCTGTTATGTAGGCCTGTTTTAGGCAATAGGGAATGAGCCAGTAGAGAGTGAAAGCAAGAGAGAGAGAGAGAGAGAGGGATAGGGAGAGAGAGAGGGAGAGGGAGAGAGAGATGGAGAGGGAGAGAGAGAGGGAGAGGGAGAGAGAGAGGAAGAGAAAGAGGGAGAGAAGAGAGAGGGAGAGGGAGAGAGAGAGAGAAAGGGAGAGGGAGAGGGAGAGAAAGAGAAAGAGAGACTAAGTGAATATAACTGAAAGTGTGGGGATAACTGACAGAGGGAGCAAGGAGGAGATGGGTTGGAATGGGATCAACTGAACAAGTAGAGGGATAAGGCCATTTCATCAGGTGAGACAGGGGTGACGAAGGAGAGAGGGGCAGAAAGTGTCTGAGGAAGATAGGAAAAGAGAGAGCTCACAGAGAACAGTCTCAATTTTTTTCCTATAAACTATAAGGCAAGGTTCTCCGCTGAGAGAGATGGGTGAAGGGGAACTAAGGGAGGCTTAAGAAAGGATGAAAAGGTTCAGAAGAGCCACCCTGGAAAGTGAGCTAGTGGGTTGATAAGGGAAGTATAGTAGGATTGCCTAGCAGCAGTGAAAGCCCAGTTGAGGTTGTGTAACATAAATTTGTAGTGGACTCAGAATAGTTGTGTGATTTTTCTCTACCTTTGTTCATCAATATGTGTATAGGAGAGAAGATGACAAAGAACGCAAGCAGCACCTATGTGGCTCTGACCCCAAGAGAGGAGTGAGGACTCAGCTCTACCTATCAGACCAGTCTCTACCCTGCAGAGGAATAACCAGGGCAGGAATCTCAGACTAAAGGGAAGCCAAATTTATAGTTGTATCACTCTGAACCAGCAGAGTTTTCCAGCTGACTGATAGTGGCCAAGTCCAGCAATAGTCTACTGGAACTCCACACAAGGCAAGCCCCACAGACATGTTGTTCAGAATCAAAACCAGTTAAGAAACTGGCACAGTAGGGCAATGATCAGACTGCCCTAGATCAGACGGTTCTCAGTTTTTGAGATCATGAAATAACACAACAATAGCCCAAGAAAGAAGCAGCAAGACCAGCCAAAACTTTCCCTCCAGTGTAGAGCTTGGCTCTAACCTAAAGTCCAAAGTCAGGAAATGGGCTAAGAGAATGAACAAACAAACAAACAAAAATCTCATCATAAAAGGCTATTTTGGTGACAGGAACACCCAATACACCAACTTAAAAAAGGAGGATGACTCCAAAACACCCAAAAGTAAAGCCTCAAAGAAAAACAGTTTGGGCACAAATTCAAATATAATTCCTAGAATAGATTAAGTGTTTTTTTAAAGAGTTAAAAATGTTTATATCACTTAAATAGAGAAAAATTGGAAAAGAAATGAGATCTATGAAAGAAAGAATTTAAAAGGGAATTGACAGGTTGGTACAAAAGGTATAAAACCTTGCCTAAACATCAAATTCCTTGAAAATTAGAATGGACCAAATAGAAGTTAATGACTTCATTAGACAAGAAGAAATTTTCTTTTAAATAGAAAAAAAGTGTAAGGGATCTCATAGCAAAAACAACTAGCAAGAGGGAAAAAACAGAGCAAGAGGGGAAAAAATTAAAGAATTATTGGGCTACCTGAAAGTCATGACCAAAAAAAAAAAGACTAGACTTCTTATTTCAAGAAATCATAAAAAAAATCTGCCCAGGTTCCTTAGAACCACAGTATAAAGTAGCAACAAAATCTACCAGTCATTTCCTGGAAAAAAAAAAGCCAAATGAAAATCCAGAAACATATTAACCAAAATCCAGAGCTTCCAGATTAAAGGGGAAAAAAATACTGCAAGTAGCTAGAAAGAAGGATTCAAATACAGGAGAGCCACAACTAGCATCATGAAGAATTGAGCAACCACATTATAAAGGAGTGGAGAGTTTGAAATATGATAGTCTAAAAGGCAAATGATACATGCTTACAACCAAGAACAACTTACCAGCAATATTGAATATAATGCTTCAACAGAAAAAAAATGGATCTTAAACGAAATAGTGAACTTTCAAGAATTCTTAATGAAAAGATCAGAGCTATCTAGAAACTTTTCATTGCAAACACAGGAGGAAAGAGAAACATTAAAAAGTAAATGTGAGTAAAAATGATCAGGGACTTGACATGTGACCCTCTAAACCCTATCATCATCTGGGGTCACAGAGTCTAATTAGACATAAAGCCTGAAAGTGATTCTATCATGTCTCAATGATCTTTAAAAAATAACAGAAAGGAAAGAGAAGAGAAAGGATATTTAGGTTAGATTAGGGGATATTATTTCATATAACTGGAGTACACAAGTAGATATCTGCAAAAACAAGGTGGCAGGGAGCAGTTACCACTTGAACTTCACTTTTATCTGAACTGGTCAAAAGAGGGAAGAGGATTCACAGACACATAGTTGGATAGAGAAATACGTTTCACCAAAGAGATAAATAGAGAAAGGGGAGATGGGAAAATAAGCAGGAGGGTAGATTAGGTGAGGTATTAGTCCCAAGCAAAACAAAGTCTAATTAAGTATGCACAAAAATGTGTATAGCAGCAATTTTGGTGGTAACAAGGAATTGGAAACTGAGGGGGTGCCAATCAATTGGGGAACAGCTGTATAAGTCGTAGTATATAAAGTTTATTTATCCTATTATGCAGCTAGAAATGGTGGATGATGAGGATGAGGATGGTTTCAGAGGATCAGGCTAAAAACCTGGATACCTTGTGATACATCACCTCTCCTAAAACATCCTTTGGGGCTAATCCAAGGTTGTGGGTAACTAACAGGTCTCAAACCCTTCAGGTGAGTGAGGGACCTGTCTACCACAAGCATGAAGACTTCCTCTGGCAGAATGGACAGATGAGGACAATTTGTTCCAACAGCCATGAAGGCAGCTGAAACAAGTGCTGCAGAATGCTTAGAGCTTAGTCAGACATTGAGGATGCCAAGGTCATCCATTGCATCCTGGGCCATCATCAGTTGTCTTGACTTTTGTCTTGCCATTGGATTTTGATGACTCTGGAACCCCTGAAGACTTTTTGTGAGTCTGCCTCACTTATATCCAATTCAAGACATCACCCATTATTCACTATTTTATTCCAACATCTTGATGTCATTGGTTCTCTCTGAAAATGAAGGAGTAACAATTTTGGATTAAACCATGGTATTTACAGCGATAGGTAACATGGTATAGTAAATACCAGTCTGGTCTCAGACTTAGGAAGAACTAGGTTCAACTTCCATTTCTGATTCATACTACTCTGGGCAAGCCACTTCTCTTCTGATATTTACTAGGTGAGTGACCCTAGGTAAGTCAATTAAACCTGTTTGCCTCAGTTGCCTCATCTGTAAAGTGAGCTGGAGAAGGAAATGGCAAACCACTCCAGTATCTCTTCTAAGGAAACCCCGAATGGGACCACAAAGAGTCAGACACGACTGAAACAGCAACAGTCTCAGGCGATACCCTCTCAGTACATACCCTGGGCCACTTTCTAGGGCTCTATTTGTGGAATGATTACCATTTGCATGACTCGGACAGGGTGGGGGGGAGGGAGCTGTCCTATACTAATACAATTACAGGTCTGGACTAACAAAAGAGGAGTGCCTATCCATGGTCTTTGCCAATCTTTAGATATGCTGGAAACTCTTTGACTTACTCTAAGTGGGGGAGGGGGTTCAGATAAGATGTAGAATCTATTAAGCCTAGATAATTCTCAGTTTAACAATGCCCTCCTTAAAATACCACACTCTGAACTAAACATAATATTCCAGATTTGGCCTGACCAAAAGAGAGAACAGTGAGACAATGACCCCCTAGTCCTGAACACTATTAGTTTAAGAACGTGTTAAATCATTTGATTACCCTATATTGATTCATAATCATCTGTTACAAGTCATTTAACTGCATCCTACTCCCTTCTCCTGTCTTTTTTAGATGAATCTCTGTCTACTCTTGCTGTCCTACCTTGTACTTGTGAAGTTGATTTTTTTAACCCAAATGGAAGTCTTTTCAACTATATGCTATAGTACCTCACTGGAAGCAGCCAAGTGGCTCAGTGGATAGAGCTCTGGGACTGGAGTCAGAAAGACCTGAATTCAAATCCAGCCTTAGACATGTACTAGTTGTGTGACCCTAGGCAAGTCACTTAACCTCTGTTTGGCTTAGGGAGGAGAGAGAAATTCCATTTCTCCCAGTATTGACTAGCTGTACTTTGAAAGGGATACAGGAGAAAAGACAGAATCTGATTCCCTCTCAGCAGCTGAGATATAGTTGATTCTCTTCATTGCCTGACATGACTTCCTTACAGTATGTCTACAAGGTCTGGCTTGTGTTTTACAGGCCACTAGGCGTGCAACTGATTCTTTAACCAAGACATGGCTAGACATCCTATAATTGCATTAAGTAGGTGGAGGAAAAATTTTTCAGGTCCTAAAGGGGCTTTTTAATATGTCCTTTAAAAGGCGTGAATGGGCCACTATAAGTTTGGCACCTTCTACAGTCTGCTAGTAAACTAATCAGGGTGTGAACCACTCAAGGTCTCAAATCCTTTATAAGGAACAAATTCAATTACTCTTAGTCTGAAAGGAACAAAACCTTAACACATTGTCTATTTTCTATTTCATCAAATGGGCTGGAGGACTCAGGTGATCACTATCAATCTGCTATAGATATTTAACAATATTAAACATCAGGTTCATCAAATGAGAAGTATTATTTAGAATGTTGAATTAGGTACCGTCTCTGCACCAAAGGTTTGTGAAAGAAATCCTATGGAAAAATTAAATTAAAGAGAAGGAAGGTGGTTTTCTGATGCATATCGTTATGGTTATGTGTTATTAACGATATAATTTAAATTATCTTCAGACAATTATAATGAGCCAGGATGTAATTACTTAAAAATACTACATAATGAACTTTTGTGCACATCTGTGTGTATGGGTATGTATATGTGTGTATGTACATATGTATGTATGTATATGAGACAGCTAGTGGTGCGGACTCATCTTCCTGTGTTCAAATCTGGCCTCACTTAACCCTGTTTGCCTCAGTTTCTTCATCTATAAAATGAACTAGAGAAGAAAATGAAAAACCATGCCAGTATCTTTGCCAAGAAAACCCCAAATGGGGTCATAAAGAGTTGGACATGATTGAAAAATGATTGAACGTATACGTATATATGAGAACTAGTTCTCCTTTTCCTTTGATTAAAAATCATGAATTACAAACTTCAAATATCTATGATTCTGTCAACACAGGTTCTACCTCCATTGACACATAATGTAAAACTTCTATGACACAGTGAATGGTCTTTAAGAGTTGCTGTGGGGGGGCGGAGCCAAGATGGCGGCATAGGACCAGCAAGGTACCACAGTTCCCACATAGACACCTCAAATATCCATAAAATATGACTCTAAACAAATTGTAGGGCTCTAAAACTCACACAAATACATACACCTCTCGCTCAAGGCAGCTCAGCAGGAAGAGATCACCACAGCTTTGGGAGCCAAAAGCAGCCCAGCCTGAAACCACTGCATGGCCCCTGAGGGTGGGGGGCAGCCAGGACCAGCCACAGCTGGAGTCTCAGGAGAGTGGATCAGCAGCAGCTGTGGCAGTTCCCAGACTTATCAAGCCATAAGGAAAAAGGACTAAGTGAAAGGTCAGTGGATCTTGGCTAAAATTGGGGGAGAAAAGCAGGTCCGGCCAAACGACCTCCAGCACAAGGAAGCAGCAGAAGCAGAGGCCCTGCAGCCGCCTCCATGTTGCTGCTTCAGAGCTCCTGGCCTGCAGACTGCAGGGGAGCCAAGCAATCATTCAGAGGCCAAGTGCTCTTGCGTTGAGCAGCCTGGATCCAGATCGTGGTCTTGGGTGGTGGTGCTGGGGTGCATTTTCAGTGAGCCAAAGCTGGTGGGGGCTGCAAAAAAAACAACAGCCCCCTAATAGCTCCAGCAGCTGGGAAAACCCCAGGG
>JAQQSU010000420.1:0-24463 GCA_028627135.1 Pseudochirops cupreus | reverse complement strand
TGAAAGCCATGATCAAAAAAAGAGCTTAGAAAGCATCCTTCAAGAAATTCTCAAGGAAAATTGCCTTGATATTTTAGAAACAGAGGGCAAAATGGAACTTGAAAGAATTCACTGATCACCTCTTGAAAAAGATCCCCAAAAGAAATCTCCTAGGAATATTATAGCCATGTTCTGGAGTCCCCAGATCAAGGAGAAAATATTACAAGCTTCCAAGAAGAAACAATTTGAATACTGTGGAAGCACAATTAGGATAACCCAGGATCTAGCATCTTCTGCATTAAGGGATCAAAGGGTCTGGAGTGTGATATTCCAGAGGTCAAGGGAGCTAGGATTAAAACCAAGAATCACCTACCCAACAAAATTGAGTATAGTGTTCCAGAGGAAAATATGTTTATTCAGTGAGGTGGAAGACTTTCAAACATTCTTGCTGAAAAAACCAGAACTGAAAAGAAAGTTTGACACTCAAATACAAGAAGCATGAGAAGATAAACATGGAAAAGAAATCATAAGGAACTTATCAAAGTTAAACTATTTACATACCCACATGGAAAAGCGATAATTGTAACTTATGAAACTTTTCTCAGTATGAGGGTAGATAAAGGGAATACAAATGTATATATACATATACATACACATATACCTATATAGGAGGGTTCATGTATGTGTACAAACACATATCTGAGTATATAGAGGGCACAAAATCAATTGAATAGGAAGGGACAATACTCTAAAAAGTGAAATTCTGAGGTGGGAGAGGATTAGAATGAGAGGAGAGAGGGAGAGACAGAATGGAGTTAATCATCTAATAGAAGAGGCAAAGGACAATTCTTTCAGTGGAGGGAAAGAACAGGAAGACAAAAGGGAAAAGTTCTCATTGAACCTGGCTTAGGGAAGGAATGGCATAAACTCTAAACTGGGTATCTTGCCACACAGGAGAGTAGGGGAGATGGGGATGAGAGGAGGGATGATGGAGAGGAGGACAGGGTGGGGGGGAGGGTTGATGGAAGTACACACCTTTGTAAAGGGACAGGGACAGGATAGATAATAGAACAAGGAGAGAGGGGGCAGGATAGGAAGGAGGGACATATAATCAGTCTCTCACAATATGCCCACTGTGGAGAAATTCTGCATAATTACACATGTACAGCCTGTATTGAATTGCTTGTCCTTTTAGTAGGGGTGGGTGATGAGGAAGGGAAGAAAGGAAAGAATCTAGAATTTAAAGTTCTATAATCAAATGTTAAAAATATATATGTGTATATATATATATTTATGATTATGATTATGATTATGATTATTATTATTATTATCATTATTAACTACATCTACCTGGGAATTAAGATACACAGGCACTGTGATAGGGAGATCCATACTGCCCTACCGGAAAGTCAGAGGGGCGAGGGGGAGGACATAGGAAGAGAGCAGATTTGGGGAGAGGTTCTACAGTGGGATGGCTGTTTTGAGGTGTTGGGTAGGGGAAAGATGGGGAGAAAATTTGTAACTCAAAATCTCATAGAAATGAGTGATGTAAACAGGAAATGAATTAATTAATTAAAAAAAAAAGAAAGTGGTTAGAAAGTAAAGTGAATTTTGCCTGTGGCCCATCTGAAATAGTGGGCCAGGTGAGGCACTTGCCAATCATACCAGCAGAGTGCCCAGAGGGGATGTTTTTATACAAAAGGGATTAAGTTCTTGAGGTGAATGAATCTGTAAAGTAATCTGGGGGCCCTAGAAATTCTCCATTTTAGTCGGCTTCTCTCCAGATAATAATTGTTTAGAGCAATGAAGCCCATTCAAAACGTGGGCATGATAGTATCATATGTAGTCCTGAAAATGGCTGAACAAGTTGTGGTGTATAGTTGTGATGGAATACTATTGTGCTATAAGAAATGATGAGCTCAAATGATAAACATTGGAGAAGATGTGGGAAAGTTAGAAGACTAATTCATTGTTGGTGGAGCTGTGAGCTGATCCAACCATTCTGAAGAGCAATTTGGAACTATGCCCAAAGGGCTATAAAAATGCACATGCCCTTTGACCCAGCAATACCACTTCTAGGGTTGTATCTCAAAGAGATCATACAAATGGGAAAAGGACCCAGATGTACAAAAATATTTATAGCAGCTCTTTTTGTGGTAGCCAAGAAATGGAAATCAAGGGGATGCCCATCAATTGGGGAATGGCTAAACAAGTTATGATATATTAATGTAATGGAATACTATTGTGCTACAAGAAATGATGAACAGGAAGACTTCAGAGAAACCTGGAAAGATTTATATAAACTGATGCTGAGTGAGGGGAGCAGAACCAGAAGAACATTGCACATAGTAACAGCCACAGTGTTCAAGGATTGATTTTGATAAATTTAGCCTCTCTTAGCAATGCAAGAAAACTAAAACAATTCCAAAGGACACATGATGGAAAATGCCAGCCACATCCAGAGAAAGAACTATGGAGTTGGAATGCAGAGCCAAGTGGATTATTTTCTTTTATGTTTTGTTTTATTTTGTTTTTTTCTCTCTCCCTCTCTCATAGTTATTCCCATTTGTTACAATTCTTCTATGCAACATTACTAATGTGAAAATGTGTTTAATAGGAGTGTATGTGTAGAGTCCATATCAGATTGCAAGCCATCTTGGGGAGGGAGAGAAAATTTAAAACTTATGGAACTGAATGTTGAAAACTAAATAGAAATAATTTAATAAAAAATCTTAAAAATGAAATGATGAGCTCAATGAATTAGAAGGGCATGGTAAGACCTGCACAAAATCAGGAAGACTGAAGTGAATAGAACCAAGAGAGCATCGTATATGGTAACAGCAATATTGTTTTAAGAACAACTTTGAGGAACTAAGTCATTTTGACTACTACAAATGCACAAATTAAAAGTAAAGGACATATAAAGACTTTATCTGCATCCAGAGAAAGAACTTCCAAATAGAAGTATGTATAGAATAATTTTGTATATATGTGTATGTATATATGAGTATATATATATATATATGTGTGTGTATATATATATATATATATATATATATATATATACACACACATACCTATTTTGGTTCAGTGGTAGCCATCCCTAGGTGAGGGGGGAAGGCTAGAAAAAAAGAAAAAAAAGAAATTTACGTGATAATTTTGTTGTATAATGGGAGGAAATAGTAAGTTGTAGTAAGTACATGATAGATTTGCAGTTTCACATACAATCATCTTTTTATTGTACTGTTATGTAAATACTTGCTTTGAAAATAAAATAAATTTGTATTACAAAAAAAAGTATGCATGGGGGGGAAGTGATTTTTTCTTGTGTTAAGGGGTAAAATTGCTTTTATCCTCCATCACCTATTTCTATATGCCTTTCACAATTACCTCTTCAGGAAATAGGGTGCAATGGAGATCAAGAGCTCGTAAAATTGAAAAGAGAAAGCTAAACATCAATTAAAGTAGTATGAGGGTGGTTGGTTTTTTTCAGTGAATATATATGTAGAGAGTTCGTGCATAATATCCCTATTTATTCTAATATCCATGTGAAAATCATCTGAGTAGCATTAAGCAGGTTTGTTTTAAAAGACCAATTATCGCTTAAGGAACTGAACCCTCATCTCAATTTTCATCACCAGAAATAGCAGTGGGCATAGCAAAATCATAGTAGTAGAATAGTAGAATCAAGAGAAGAGAGACAGAAATAACTTCAGAGGCCATATAGTGCAGCCCCTTTGTTTTACAAATGAGGAAACTGAGGCCCAAGGAAATTAAGTGACCTAAAGGTTACCTAGGAGTACTTAACTAAACTCTCATTGAATTTTTATTTTCCACAAAGATTTTTAGGTGTCTCTTAAACAGGTATATAGGAAATTTTCACACATACGGAAATGATTTTGTGATTCATATTGTATTTTAATACATTTTACATACTCTATATTTCCATTATATGATAATGTTAAAAATGAAAGGAATAGATTTATTGTAGGTACACCTTCATTTCTTTAATCTTCTGAGTGAAATTTTTATTCTTGGGGAAATTATTTCCTTGAGACCTCAGCTAGCATTTCAAAATATGGCACTTCCATTTTTCTTAACCATAAATTAACCGGTCCAGAAGGGTGGGGAAAGTCTAAAAAAATTCACCTTCTCTTGTCCTTTATCTGAGGCCTCTTCTTTTTGCTGCTTACTTGTGATTTTATTCTGCCATGAAACATTTTCCCCTTGGCTTTGCTGGAATGCTCCCTCCTCTATGTGTCATTGCCTCCTTGTTTCAAAATTGACTATTGTTCCAAAAATTAGTTCCTACATAAAGAACTACTAGCTTGCTTGGGGTGTATTCATATGAGAAGACTTAACCTCAGGAAATAAGAATTTAATTAATAGCAAAATATTTCAAGTCCCAAGGTGGGGCAGGGTTGAGAAACAAATTTCTCTTTGACCAGGATAAAATTTGCTCCTCTCAGGCAAGGCATGCTCTTTCTTTTGTAAGTTGAGGGTATGAAAATTCATCGTCTTGTGGAAAAAAAATCTCATTTTTAACACCATCATCAACACATTATGACTGTGTAAACTTCTAACTTTTTTTTAAAGAAGAGAGAATAAAAAAAACATACTCTGTTGGTTTCACCAAAGGCAAGATGTTTTTCTTTCTAGCAATATCTGACATTAGCAGTAGATCTTAACCATCTTTGTCAGGCTTAGGGGGTGGGGAGAAGGAATTATGTGTATCCTGATAAACTAAATCCTATCCCAAAATAAGAAGAAAAAGAGATTTATCAGCATTGGTAGTCATTCAGATTTAATCTTATGTCTATGAAATCTTCACCAAATGCAGCACCATGAAAAGTAAATTTCGTGCAATGACAAAGGCAGGTTTTCCAAGTTTTGAATTAGTTTAATCAAGATAACACCTGGGAATTCTACAAGGCCAGGAAATTTCACCCATTTTGGCCTATCCTTGACTAAAGTTGATACAGCACTATTGTGTAGATTGAACCCATTTTTACTGTTTCTGGACTAAAATTGGCTGGTTTTGTCATTTATTATTGTTGTTCAGTCATGTCTGACTCATCATGAGCCCATTTGGACTGTTCTTGGCAAAGATGCCAGGGTGGTTTGTCATTTCCTTTTCCAACTCACTTTACAGATGAGAAAACTGAGGCAAACAGGGTTAAGTACTTGCTTCTGGGATGGATTTGAAGTCAGGAAAATGAGTCTTCCTGACTCCAGAGCAAGCATTCTATCTGCTGAGCTACCTAGCTGTATTTACATTATGTCAACCACATGGATGTCCGGCATAATTTAGGCAGAGTATTCAAATGAATGACTAAATTGATTACAATTCATGTAGAAATTTTGATTGTCAGACTTCTTCAGAAAGTTTATTGGGTATAAAGGAAAGATGGAATCCCCCACTCTTCTCTACCCCATAAGCTTGCACTCTGTGTGACTTCATCTCCCCATCAGCTTCATTTCAGCAGTAATTTCCAATTTGATAACAAGTTTCCTTGATTTAAATAAGGGTCATTATAGTAATGTGTTCAATGCAGTATGTGAGGCCTAAGAGGTGATACTGGAGAAAGCTGCAATCAGTATGTCAGCCTGGTATAATTCCAGGCACCAAATATTTCGACACCCTTGTCTCCTTGTGTCTTGAAGATCACAGCTTAGCAGGACTGCAATTCCTTGTCACTCTGGGAAGCATGAGTGGTAAACTAGTAGGAGCTGAAAAGTTATACGTGCTATTTTCTACTATGAAGATTAAAAGATGACCAACCTTGTGAGGGAAGTACAGATCAGTTTTAATCAATTAATAAACATTTATTAAGTGGTTTATAATATGACAGACACTGTTCTAAATCCTGATGATAGAGACAAAAGTGAAATGGTTCCTGCCCTCAAGGAGATTATATTCTAATGGATGAGATACACATATATAAATACATACAGATCATATACAAAATTAACATGAGGTAACTTGGTTGAGAGTCTCTTAGCAGCTAAAGGAGTAGGAAGGGGGCAGTGATTAGGAGAGGCTTCATGTAGAAGGGGAAATTTAGCTCAGTGTTAAAGGAAATTAGAGGCAGGCAGAAGTAAGGAGGGGAAGGAAGCATTATAGATATAGAAGATAGCCACTGCAAAGTCAAGGAAATAGATTATCAAGTGAGATTTTAATTTTATCAATCATAGGAGTACATGTGAGTTGTTCTCAGGGATATCCTAATATTCAGAGTCATAAGCAACCTCCTAATGACTCTGGGGTGGTTCCTACTAGAGTGTTGTTTTGGTGGGGAAGATTCTCATCTCTCTAAGGACTCTTCACTACTATATCCAGAATGCCCCACAGTGCAATATAACAGCAAGCACCTTAGTACATCCAGGATGGCCTGCTGGCACAGGTTCTTTGATCTGCTTTTCTTAAAGGAAAGCACCTTTTTAAGGGGGGTCAACAATCTTTTTTAATTACATTCACTAGTTCAGGGGAAAAGTCAGCACCCTGAAAGTGGAGAAAATACAAACAGAGAAAATATAAGCGGAGAAATTAGCACAAAGATCAACAGACGGGCTCCAGCTATCTGACATAGCAACATTGCTATACATTTTACATACATCATTGGATCAAGGGAGCACAGAAATCTGAGCAGCTGGGAGGGCAGGGCAGGTCATTCAGAGTCTAGACCAGGAAATTGAAAGATCTTTTTCATGAGTGAACCCCCAAAGCAAAATGCCAACCTCCCATAATATATAAGAAAGAATCGTCCCCCGATTGGCTCAGAGCCAGAAGGCACTGAAACCTGACTCAGCACAGTTGTGAATTATCAGGGTTCAAAGGTGATTAATCCTTCAGATGTTTACAATTTAGCCTGAGCCTGGGAAACTGAATTCCAACAACAAGAAGAAAAAAAAAACAAGAAGAAAAATCCCACCTTATTTGTGTTTATACCCTGCCACTGCTACTCCTTATGTTTTCATCCTCCTCTTCCCACTTTTTCTCTCCTCCCCTTTTTTTAACCTCTTCCTTGAGACTATGATTCAAATGGAAGAAGAAAATATGCCTGATAACTTGGTTTTCCTGCAGTACTCATCCCTTTTTAGCCTTCCTCATGTTCATGCATTGTCTCTGCTTGGTATATCTCTGTTTCTGGTCCAGTGAGTTGAACTATCTGCCCCAAGATCCCTCTCTTCCTCTCCTTTGTAGATATTTCATCCAGCTGTAACTAGATCCAGGAAATACTAAATAGAAATTATTTATTCTATTTTGAATGCTCTGGTTACTTTGTTTTTCATGACTCACCCACAGTATGTGGATTTGAGGTTCTGATTGGAACAGACAATGCAGAAAAAAAAGAGTTAAAATTTATGTTTTAAAGGATGTGCCTCTTGTCACACTGGTCCTTAAACTTCATGGCAGAGTGTGAGGCCCGAGGAGCAAGCTCAATTTGGAAAAATATTTTTTGAGCAGAGAAGATAAGGTTAAAATGTTGTTCTATGTTTTAGGGTAAGAAAAACAGTTTAATTAAAAGGATCCCTTTGCAAAGTTTATATTTGCATAGAGGGTAATTGCCATCCTGGCTACTCTGGCAAGAGCACATCATATTAGACATGCACAGAGTTAAGCTTTCCTGATCACTTCTGGTGACCCACATCAATAAGAATTTATTAAATGCTTACTATGTGCCAAATTTCCCTTTTACTTTAAAGGGCATCACCATCTTCCCAGTCCTCAAGGCTTATAACCTAAGTGTCATCTTCCAGCTCCTCACTATCTCTCAGCACTTCCACACCCAATCTATTGCCCTTGTTTACATCTCTCACATACTTCTCTCCTCTGACACTGCTACCACCCTGGTGCAGGCCCCCATCTCCTCACTCCTGGGCTATTACGATAGCATTCTGGTGGATCTGCCTGCCACAAGGCTCTCCCCCCTCCATCTCAGATCTCCACTCAGCTGCCAAAGTACCAGTCTGATCAAGCCATGTTCTGCCAGCTACTCAATAAACTCCAATGTGTCTCTCTATCACCTCCAGGATTAAATATACAACTCTGATGTTCAAAGACCATTATTATACTCCCTACCACTGCCCTGCCACACTATATATTCTTTGATCCAGTGACATAGGTTTCCTTGCTGTTCCTTGAACAAGACACTAATCTCCCTACTTCAGACATTTTCACTGAGTGTCCCCAGAGCCTGGAATGCTTTTCCCTCTTCACTTCTACTTTGTGTCTTCCCTGGCTCTTAAATGTCTAGTGCCTTTTTTTCTTATTGATTACTCCCCATTTCTCTTGTATGTACATAGTTGTTTGCATGTTGTCTCTCCCATTGGAGTGTGACCTCCTGGAGGACAGGACTATCTTTTGCCTTTCTTTGTATACCCATCACTTAGCACAATTACTGACACATAGTAGATGTTTAAAAATGTTTATTGCCTGTCTGACATCTAAGGGCTGATATGCAAAGAATGTCAAACAGCTGTACTTCAAGATACCAGGTAGCACCATATAACATGATTCTGACTCAGCCACCTTCTGGATCTTAATATGTGATTCTATATGCCAGCAGTTCTCAACCTGTGAGTGGTGACCCCTTTGGGGCTAGAATGACCCTTTCACAGGAGTCGCCTAAGACCATCGGAAAACACATATTTCCAATGGTCTTAGGAACTGAGACACCGCTCCTCTATCTGTCTCCAGGCAGGTCCGCCCACATGCAGATACGCTCACATATGAGTTTTAAAGGGTCACGGCATTAGGAAGGTTGAGAACCACTGCTATATGTTAAGTGATACAAAGATAGAAAATTATATTACCTTTGACCACAAGGAGTTTACATATTACTCAGTACATATGGTACACATACAATATAAGCTTTGGGATGGCAATAATGGGAGCAAAGGAGGATCCAGACTAATTGTTCTAGGAAAATTAAAGGAAATAGGTAATACGTTCAGTTGGGGGACTCAGGGAAGCAATATGAAGGAAGTGGTACCTAGTCTGAATCCTAAAGGAAGAGGAATATTCTGAAAGGTAGAGATGAGGAAAGCATGTCTTCCATACATGGGGCATGGCTTGTAAAAATATTTGGAGGAAGGAGGTGGGTATTGTTCAGTTTTCCTGGAATGTACAGAGCATGAAAAGAAGTAATATAAAATAAGACCAGATAAGTAGGTTGGGACCAGATTAAGAATAACCTCAGGCAAAGGTCTAATGCTGCCAGTGACCTCAGATTGTTACACATGGAGCAAGAATGCCTGGTTTTACAGACAAAGGCCTATTGCTATCCTCCTGCTATTCTAACTCAATTACTAAACTGAACATCAGAAAGACCATGGTCTCAGACATTTGGACTGACCTATGATTCAGTGTTTATCCCTCTGTGTGTAATATTTTGTGCATGTATCTTATCCCCTAGCATCCTAGGACATAATTACTAAATTGGTACTATCAGTCCAGTTTCTGAGAACACTGGTCTCCATCCTGAACTTCCAGGTATCATCACTTTCCTAGATCCCTGAAGAGGAAACACTTCAACAATGATACCTTTCATCATCCCAGGATCTTGAGAAGGTCAAATATGAAACAAATCTCCTCTTCAAAACAGAGACAGCTTCCATGAAAGGAATCCTGAGTAGGAAATCTTTTGTTTCCAGAACCTTACCCAAGAAAAATCAAAGCAACTTTATGAAGTCCTAGACATTCTGGTAAAATTTAGGTTCTGCACAATTCTTTCAGAGTATTTTACAGTAGTTCTGATAAAATTGTCCAAGAATGAACTGATGGAGCCTCCAGAATGACCCCAAGCACAAAATGGACAGCTGTGTTCCCTTACCTCCACTTCAACGTGACTATAGAATTTAGAAATATAGAATAAAACATGATACAACCTAAAAAAATCAGTGCCTGGATTATTAATAGTTTGACACCTTCAGGAGATTCTAGAGGTCTCACAAAATCACACATTATGAAGACAGAGAAATCTAATTTATTACATTTTGCAGCATGATTTTAGGAAAGTCATTTCATATCTCAAATTTTATGTTTCTCCATACAGGCAATGTGGTCTAATGGATAGAGCTAGCCTTAGAGACAAGAAAACGTGTGTTCAGTTCCTGCCTTTGACACACTATAGCTATGTAACTTTAGGCAACTCAGTACTCCTTTCAGAACTTTACTTAAGGGGTAGATTATTTACCCATTTGCATTGAAAGAAAGGGTTTCTCCATAGCATCACAACCCTCCCCCTTTACTCCAAGAAAGAGATTATTTCTTATATGTAAGACATATTAGACCTTGGAGGAAAAAAGGAGTTGCTATTTCCATTTTTAGATAAAGATGCCAAGGCAAAAGACATTCAATAACTTACAAAGCAAATTAGTAGCAAAACAAAAAAATGAATTATTATAAGCAATCTATTTTAATTGAGAATAGCAATACTCAGAAGCAAAATGTCTGCTCTCTTTTCCTTAAAGTTTCCGGATATAGATAAGCAGTTTCATTTAAAAGGAGAAGCTAATTTACTGATTTCAATTTGAAATTGCAGGAAGAAGTCAGGACCCATGTCTAATTTATACAAATTAATTGGTGTCACCCATAAAAGGTGAGATCTTTAAAGACTGTAGTGTCTTCCCTTTCTGATCTCTGGGAATGGGTCATGCAGTATTCTGCATATATAATGTTTTAAATTGGATACCAGCTAGGGAACATTTGAGGGGGAATCTCTGTAAATAGCTAGTGTTGACATTTTGCTTGCTAAATAGCTGTTGCAGCTGTGAATGAACTAGTTAATTTATAGTTTCATTCCAGTTGCTTAGTTGGATGCCCATGGGGACAGACTTAGTAAGATTTAAGGTCTCAGAAGGTTATGTGTTAGGATTGAAGAAACAGCTTTTTGTGAATATTAGCGCAGGATTTCTTTTTGTCTCAGCTAAACTTGTTTCTAAGAGAGGCAGTACATCCCCAGATCATAATGAGACAGATTGGTGTGAAGTACAGTGGGCAGAGGGCTGAGTCTGGGTCAGAGAACTTGGGTTCAAATCTTAGCTCCACAACTTAATACCTGTGGGACTTGGACACATCCCTTCACCTCTCTTAGTCTCAGTTTCTCCCTCTCTACTTTGCAAAGGAGGAGGATGGACTACAGAGCTTGTAAGGTCCTTACCAGCTCAAGGTCAAGTATCCCATAAGCCTATAAATAAGAGTATCATTCTTACCCCACTGTCAAAGAGAATGTGGGAAATGAATAACATGTGGTAGAGAAGGAGGTAAAATAGTAGGTGGAAATGAAGATAAAACTTTGCTACCTCCTTTCCTTCTGTTCCATTCCTCTCAACTGTGATGACAGTTCAATAGAATGGATGGAATGAACAAAAGATGTTAGGCCAGGGCAAGAATAAGATCACCTTCAATGACCAAGTCAGAAGTTAATAGCCAAAATGAAAGGCATATAAAGCTAAAGAACATGGGAGGGCTCCATTTTTTCCTTCATTCTCCAATCTATGACCAATTTTGGTTGATTCTACCTTAAAAACATTTCTAATATCTGTCACGTCTCTTTACTCACCCTACCATCATCTTGGGTCCGGCTCTTTATCTCTTGCCTCAATTATTACAGGAACCTTTCAATGAATCTTCCTGCCTTTTCTCTTGCCTCTTCAAACCATCCTTCACATAACTTTTTACCATGTCATTCCCTTCTCAAAACTTTCAGGGGGTCCCCATTGCCTATAGGAAAGATCTTAGCATAAGTTGGGGAGTTAATCGGTGTGGAATACTGCATTTACTATTAGATATAATTGATGTGTTGATGAATTTTGCTCAATTTTGTCTTTCCTATTGTTTAATTTTTTAATGTTCACAAGTGAATAACTTAATTTAATATTCACATTATTCACCAGGTAGGGAATGGGGAGGCTAGATATATTTGGAAATGAAGGTAACACAAAAACAAAAGTTATCACCATGATTTAAAATATGAAAAAAATGAAGCTGGGGAGCAGTGACACCCGGGGCTTTAAGGAAGAGTTTTGGATAAAGTTGTACTTATGTTGAGTCTTGAAGGATGACATGAATTCTGAGGATGTAGAGATAAGGGCTGTTTAGGGGGTACAATAGATAGAGTGTTGGGCCTGGAATCAAGAAGACTCGTCTCTGTAAATGCAAATCTGGCCTCCCATACATACTAACTGTGTGACCCTTGGCAAGTCACTTAACCCTGTTAGCCTCGGTTTCCTCATCTGTAAATTGAGCTGGAGAAGAAAAGGGCAAACCACTACAGTATCTTTGTCAAGAAAACGACCTAATTGGGATCAGGAAGAATCAAACACAACTGATACAACTGAACAACAAAGAGATAAGGAAGTAGTATTTTCTGGGTATAAGGAATGGCTTATCCAAATGCCCAGCAGAGGTAGAATAAGTATGAATTGGGCAATGGCTAGTTTTCCAGTTTGACTGGAATTTAGAATTCATGAAGGACAGTGTGAAATAAGACTGAAGAAAAATGGGAAGAGACTTTAGAGGGTCTTAAGTACCAGGCTAAGGAGTTTATATTTTGTCCCATAAGCAACAGGGAATCACTGAAGATTTTTGAGCTGGGAAATGACCTATACCTTAGGAAAATTCTTTTGATGTGAATGGCCCTGGAATGTAATTTGGAGAATTTTTCAATTCTTAACATTCTATCCCTCACACAGAAATAAGGAGAAATCAACATCTGACACTACCCAGTACACTTACACCATTTCCCCTTGGAAGTATATCATTTGGAATATTTTGTTTTTTCATTCAAATCATAATAATATTTCATAATGCCTTTATTCTTCAATATTGCTTCCTTGCTTTTTTCTCCCAAAACAGTATCTTTCATAACAAACCACAAGAAGATTAAAACAGTCCTGAAAATTTAACATACTGAACAATTCTAACATCACATGCCATGTTCCACAGTCATAGTTTCCCCCCTCTGCAACAAAAGGAGGTGATGTCACATATTTTTTCTTTTGGGTCAAGATTAGTTTTAGTGTCACGACATAGTTTTGTTCTTTCTATTTACATGGTGGCAGTCCTTGTGCAAATTGTCTTACCTCAATTTGTATCAGTCTACATAAATCTTCTTACACTTCTCTGCATTGAACATATTCATCATCTCTTATAGTACATCACTCATGTACCAAAATCCGTTTAGTCGTTCACCAAACTATGGACATCCATTTTGTTTCCAGTTCCTGTCTGCTACAAAAAGTGCTGCTACAAATGGATGCAAATGTTTTGGTACCCATAGAGTCTTGCTTTTAATCATTGATCTCCTTTGGGTATATGCCTATGAAAATGACCTCACAATCAGAGAGTTATAGACATTTTAATCCCATTCTTTTATAGACCACCCAAATGCTTAGAGTTAAAATAGTTCCAAATGGCTTTCCAGAATGGAGAGAAAGTCCTAGTAACAGAGATTTAGTATCTCTAATCTTTCCACAATGCTTACCACATTGATTATTCCCATCTCTGCCAATTTGCTTTGTGTGACACTAAACACCAGAGTTGTTCTAATTGATATGTACCTTATTATTATGATATGTAACAGTCTTTCATGTGCTTTTTCACCATTTGCAATTATTAATTTGAAAAGTATTCTTTTATATTCTTTCACTATTTATCCATTGGGAATTTTTAGATGTTTTATATTTATGTTAGTTTGTGATATATTCTTGGATATAAGACTGTTCTCAGAGATATTTGGTGCAGATATTTTACCCATAATGATTATTTTCCTTCTTACATTAATTCAGAAGTAATTTTTATTTCATGCAATCAAAAGTACTTATTTTATCTTTTGTGATCATCTTTGTTAGTCTGAAGCTCATTTCTTGTCAAACACTTCTCAATTTTCTGAGCTATTCTTATCAAATTGAGGGCTTTCAATTAAGAAGATTTTTTTTTAAAGAATAGTAATAGAAGGATGGCTCACTGATGAAGATCTTGATTCTAGTGTAGTCCCATCTCTAGTATGTGAGTGACTAGGAGAATCATTTAACTTTTCAGTGTACCAGTCAACCCTCTAAAATTCCAAGTTGAAGTTTGAATTGGTAAAGAGAGTTTCCTCATTTTCCATTACCCACATCAATAGAATCAGCCCAGGGCAACTCCCCCACTCCTCCAAAAAAGGAAAATAAAACAGATACCTGAGCAAACAAATTCTCCAATGAACAACCATCTCCCAAAGATCTATGTCAATTCCTAGTCACTTACAGTCCTGAATATTAGCATGCCTCAACTTGGAACTATGCCCAAAGTGCAATCAAACTGTGTACATCCTTAGATCCAGCACTATACTAGTAGGTCCGTATTCCAAAGACTAACAAAAAAAAGTGAGGAGGGAAGAACCTATTTGTACACAAATATTTATAGCAGATCTTTTTGTGTTGGTAAAGTATTAGAAATAATGACTGAACAAGTTTTGGTATATGATTGTAATGTAATACAATTGTGCTATAAGAAATGACAGATTGATTTCAGAAAAACACGGAAAGACTTACATGAACTGATACAAAGTGAAACGAGCAGAACCAATACAACATTGTACACAGTAATAGCAATATTATATGGTAAACAACAGTTAATGACTTAGCTATTGGTCCTCTAAAAGAACAAAGGATGAACAACAACAGCAACAACAATTCTCAGCAATACAATGATCCAACACGATTCCAAAGGACTCATGATGAAAATTGCTACCTGGTGTTTTGCCTCTGAATGCAAAAGTGTACTCATTTTTCATATTATGCTTTTACATGTTTTTCTTTTTGGTTGGTTTCTTCTTTCACAAGGCGACTATAGAAATTTTAAAAAGTATGCATACATATATACATATAATATACATATATACATATATGTTCATGCATAGTGCCTCCTTTGATGTTGGCCCCTGCAGATTGTACTGAGTAGGACCTGCAACTGGTTTTTGCTCTCTTCCTACTTGGATAATGGCTTGTGCAGTTACCTCTGTAGTTTCCTGAGGCACCCAATGAGTGTTGGCAGGCTTTGCTACACAGCATAGTTTCTGGGGGTGGGGTGTAGGTGTACCCCACCCACTAGAACATTTTTCATTTATTCCAAAGTTCCACAAATTGCTCTCTGAAATACCTGGTTTCCTCATGCCCAAAGTTCACTTGATCTCTGATCACATGTCAAGTTCTCAGTGCAAAGTAGTGACACCCACCTCCATACTCATATTCAAAACTCATCCTCACTAACATTATCACAAAAATATCCTCCCAGACAAATTCTTCCAATAATTCTCTTTCCATATGACACCTCTCAAAACAAAGTGATCACATACCTACAAAATGCTGAGACTACCTTTCATTTTGATGTATCCTAATAGCAGCAAGGCAGAATTACTGGCCTTTTATTTTCCTAACAACTCTCAGTAGCAGAAGAAAGAAGGGAAATTTTATACAATAGCCATCTGTGACTCCTTCACCACCTCTTTCCCTCAACTCCCTATCATTCCAAAGATCCTAACAGTTTCTCTTTTTCCAAACCAGTCCTGTCCCCTCCTCTTTGAATTGATTGTGCCTTAAATGTCCCAGGAAAAAAACAACATAACTCTTGATGTTACGTTTAAATACTCATTTTACCAAAACTTTCCAAATTTCTTCCTTGGGTCCTCTCCTCTAACCATCTCTCAAAGGATTGGCTAGCACATATGGTGGTCCAGAAACTTTCTTTGGTCTTCCCTTCTTGCTAGAGTCTTTGTCTTAAAAATTAAAAACAAAAAACAAAAAAACAATATACTCCAGTGGCAGCATAAGACAATGGAAGGAAGAGTGGATTTGAGGTAAGAAGACCCCTCAAAATTTGCCTTTGTCACTTAATACTCTTTGACTTCAGGCAAGTTTCTTAGTCTTACTTCTCTTGGATTAGTTAATGGCCTCCAACATCCCTTCCAAGTCTTAAATCTGTGATTCTATAAGCCAATGAATTTAAATGTCCTACCTAATAGTATTTCTTCCTACCCTTCGTATTATAAGCTTTCTCTAAGTTTCTTCTCCCTCCCTCCCACAAGATACGAATCAGTTTGTACACTCACTTGGATTGCTGTTGTTTACTCCTGTCTGACTCTTCATGATCTCATGGCCTGTCTGTGGGGTTTTCTTGGCAAAGATACTGGAGTGGTTTGCCAGTTCCTTCTGTGGATTAAAGCAAACAGAAATTAAATGACTTGCCCAGGGTCACACAATTAGTAAGTACCTGAGGCTGGATTTAAACTGAGTTCTTCCTGACTCCAGGCCTAGTGCTTTATCCACTGATCCATCTAGCTGCCTTGGTTAAGGGGAGGGTAATTAGACTAAAGACCCTATTGTTTTGATGGAATCATGGGAGAGGTCTCAGGTCCCTTCAAAATCTATGGTGGAAGAGTTTCATTATGTGGATCAGTGAGAGGAAGGGGCATTGTACTGTTCTAGAGCTTAATTAGAACAGTACCTGATAAATAGTAAGTGTTCATAAATGCTTACTGATGGCATAAAGAGGTTATCTGGTAACTTCCTACTTTATTTTTGTCAGGTAATTGCTAACCTCAGTTATTTCTACCTACTGAAAAAATAAGTGCTCTCAGCACCATCTCAGCTGCTGCTGTTCATCCTTCATTCTGGAAGAGGACCATGACATCAGGGAGGTGATGCCATGACATGTGAGAGAATTGGATTTAAGTGAGGAAGGGCTCTGCAAAGTAACCAACCTCACTTTCTCTCCTGGAGCCATCTGGGTCCAGTGGCAAGATATAGATCAGGAAAACTGGAGATGGCCCAGTCTCCCATGCTGTGGGAGACCTTGGCCTTTTCAAGTTAAGGTCTTTAACAGGTATCAGTTTGATTGAGGTAACACCCATTTAGTGATTAAGGCTTAATGAAAAATGAGTCAAATATTCACCTGGGAAAAGCTCTGGTCATCCTACTCTAGTTTACAGCCTTGCTGTCCATTTAAGTTCAAGCTTCTCCTTTCTGTCTATGAAGGCTACCTGAGGATCCTTTTTTGCCAGTATACTAAGGTATATGCTAAACGCCACATGGCATTAGCCAAAATGAACTTGTTTCCTTCAAAAATAGACAGCCTGTGGCTTGGTAGTTAGTGGTAGCTGGTACAAGGGCAGGGGGCAGAGTTACCTATCTGAAGTGGTTTTACTGTGCTGAAAGGTTGGCCTTGAGCTTCTGGAGTTTCCTCCCTCTGCTCTGCCCCATCTCTCCCAAATGATCAGGGGTAGAGAGTTGAGACACTTGCATGAAATCATTGCTAAAATTCCCACCATACTTAATCATGAGTCATACCTCTGCTCTTACCTCTAAACTCAAATATGCTGCCAAGGCTCAAAAGCTCTATACTCCCTCCACATCTCTTTCTGGTTTTCTACATGCCATATTCTAAGTATACTTTGGTCTTTTCTTTCTCCTCTTCTTCTTCCTCTTCCCATTAAAACTCTGACTCTAGGCCCTGGGACCACAGTCTCTGATTGGTGAGTTTTCACCATATTTTGCCCACTAGGGTACTTTACAACCATTTCCAAACCAAGTCTCACAGAGCTATTATCTTTCCCCATTAGAATGTAAGCACCTTAAGGGCAGGCACTGTCTTGATCATATGTATGTGCATCCCCAGAACTTGGCACAGTGCAGGGCACATAAGTGCTTGATAAATGCTCATTTATTCATTCATACACACATGCTCAACACAACCACAGATTTGTGGATCCATTCTATCACTTTCCCATTTACCGGAAATGTCAATAGACTGACTTAAAGTTTAAAGCTACTATCTCAGCCCCTAAATCTACTTTGGACATTTCTTCCATTTTCAGTCGCCCCACAAAATCAGAGACAGGAAATCTTCCACAAGGGGGCACACCTGTGCCTTTCTTTTTCCCAATCTCTTCAATAGCTCGGTGAAATTAGCCAATTCAAGATAACTAAGAATCTCAGGTAGCGGCAGACCCCACTTAAAGCTGGGTTTCCTTCTCCATTCAGTACTAGAGAGGTAAGGCAAACTCAACAATTTCAATTTTACAAATATTTATAAAACACCTACTATATTTCATCGCATACCTAGCAAACTGACAAAGATGACAAAAAATGAAATAGTCTGCGCTCAAATGGCTTATAGAAAGATGGACACATTAATATCCTGCTTAATAAATAGTGAATTGATCCAAGCAATTTGGAAAGCAATGTGGAGACATGTTAAGAAAGTGACTAAATTGCCCATAACATTTGGCTCAGATATCCCCTTGATGGGCCATATATCCAAGAAAGTTGAAGATAGAAATAAAGGTTCCATATACTCCAAAATATCTACAGCAGCACATTTTGAAATAACAAAGAACTAGAAACCAAGTAGATGCTATCAACTGAGTAAAGTCTACATTTTCTAATGTAGTGGAATATTACTGTACTATAAGAAAGGATAAATGTGTAAAACAGAGAAACTTAAGAAGATAAGAGACAGATAGAGATGGATAGATGGATATATATATATATATATATATATACATATCTATATATGAACCACTGTAAAATGAAACAAATATAACCAAGAACATAATGCACAATGATTACAACAATGTAAATGGAAAGAACAAAATTAAAACAAAACAAAACTGAATGCTACACAATGATAAATGAATACATAAATAAACTTGACCCTGTGGAAGGGAGAAGAGACACTTTGCTTCCTGCTTTTCAGAGGTGGGGCACTATGGGTGTAGAACATCCCATACAGTGTCAGTCAGTCAGCTGATGTGTGTTTGTTGAACGCTTTCCCTCTTTCTTTTCTATATTTGTTTAAAAGGAATGATTTTTCTATGTAGGAAACAGAGGACAGATACATGTGAAAATAAAAGTGATGTGAATATATATATATATATACACACATATGCATACGCACACACACACACACACACACACACACACATATTTGTTTGTTTGTGTATCAAGTATCCAAAGCCAAATTTGAACTCAGGCCCCTCTGACTCCAGGGCCTGTGCTCTATTCACTGTGCCATCTAGCTGCCCCAAAAGAGACACGCACACACACACACACACACATGCACGCATGCACGCACATTGCACACGCACACACACACACTCACACTCACACATATTTATTTATTTATTTAATGATTGTGGCTCAGTCATGTCTAATTCTTTGTGACCCTATCTGGAATATTTTTGGCAAAAATACTTGGTTTGCCATTTTCTTCTCCAGCTCACTGAAGCAACCACAATTAAATGATTTGCTCAGGGTCACACAGACAGTATCTGAGGCCAGATTTGAACTCAGGAAGGTGAATCTTCCTGATTCTGAGCCTGGCACTCTATTCACTGTGCCACCCAGCTGCCCCTTTAAAATAATGGTGTACATTAAAATGTACCACCGGGAGAGTAAAAAACTATCGCATGAAATAAAACGAGGATAATAAAAATTAAATAGCCATGCATTCTGTAGGGGATTCATACTGGATAGTAGCCAGGATAATGAAAGTGGGCAGATCCATATTTTCTTTTTACTGGTGGCAAATCCGGTTAAGCTAACAGACCTGATTTCTATTTTTCTTTGTTTGGGTTCTATGTGTTTATTAATGTGATGGTCCCAGTTTATGATTTGGATGAAATAAACATAAATCTTGTAAGTCACCAAAAGAAAAAAAAATAAAATAACCACCTACTATGTGTCAGATATTGTGCCAGATCCTGGGAAACATGAGCAGATTGTATATACTGATGAATGACAAAATAAACAGAAACAAGAAAACAATACATTAAGTGAATACATCAACAGGCTTGTACTTTGGCAATATCATTTTGACAACTATATGGAGAATGGAATGAAGAAAGCACACACTGAAAGCAGAGGGACCAAGTAGGAGGGTACTACAGGAGCTTAGGCAAGAGGTGATGAGGACTTGAATGAAGGTTGTGGCTGTGTGAGTGGAGAGGAGACAGATGTGAGAGATATTTGGGTATAAAGTCAACAAGATGCCTTCTTCATTCTGTTGTCAATAACCTTCCTAATTCACAAACCCAGGTAAGGGTCCTAACAAAAATATCTTTGTAGGGCAGAGGCATGATAGTCATAATCTGTCATGTACCATGGACTGTGGAGGAGCTGATTTCAGAAGGTTCAGAGAAAGGTTAGGTAGGTTTCCACACGCTAAATTTCTACTGGGGAAGTTAGTCCAGGAGAAATGGGAAACTCAGAAAAATAAAATTCTGAAGATACCATGGAAAACATTTATGTTGAGGAAGAAAAATAGAAGTTGTCTGAAGATACCACTATGAATATATAGGGAGATAATCAATCAAATTTTATTTTATTTTTAAAAGATATGTAAAGAAGATGGAAACAAGGGCAGTCTACTGTAATGTTAATGGGTTAATAAGATCTCCCACCACCCCCCCCCCATTAATAGGCCTCACATGGAGCCCACTGGAGGAGGCTCTTGCCTAAGGAGGAGCTTGCTTAGGAGAAGGCTTGGTTGTAGGAAGGCTTCCATACCTTTTGGTACTAAAGTCAAAAGGGTTGAGTCACTGAGTCACAAGGGTTGTGATGCCTTCTGACTCTGAGAAGTGTATATATATTCTGAGTTAGTATTTTGCTTTCCAGGTTTGTTCATGAGAAGGATCTTTTCATTTCCTGGTTGAGATTCTGAGTAGTCGTATGTTCAGAGTCCCCTGACTGCTCAGATGTTGCCTGTGCTCTCTCGATCCAGTGATGAATGTAAAGTGTATAGCAATATTGCTATAGTCAGGCAGTCAGAGCTCTGTCTGTTGGTTTTTATGCTAATTTCTCTACTTGTATTTTCTCTGCAGTTCAGGGTGCTGACCTTTCCCCTGAACAAGTGAATGTAATTAAAAGTAGGATTGTTAATCCCTTTTTGAGCAGTCTTTCCTAAGAAAAGCAGATCAAAGAACCTGTGCCAGCAGGCCATTCTGGGTATGCTAGGGTGCTTGATGTCACAGCCACAGATGAAGAAAACAAGAATGGTAGCATGGTCTTGTAAAAAAAGTTCCAAGACAAATTAAACTCAGAAGGCTACCAAGTAAAGTGAAAGATAACCAAAATGGTTTTGTGTTTCTTTTGTTTTGTTTTTAGTTTTATAATGATGAAAAGAGGAAATATTAATGATAATTAGACAGACAGATGATAGATAGATAGATAGATAGATAACAATAAAGCATTTAAATGCTTACTATGTGCCATGCACTATAGACACCAAAGCAAGCAGTATATTCTTGCCCTCAAGAAGTTTATACTTTAAGGAAGATACATACAAGTATATTGAAAAGTGGGGGAAGGATACCTTTGTGGAAACATGGTGAGAAGACTAGAGGAAGTAACAGGGACCCAGAGGCCTGGTTTCTCTAAAAATAAAGCAAAAATTTCACCCATGAACAAAGGGCTGCTTTTGGACAGACTCCTCCACACAATCTTCACTACTATACCAATGTTGTCCAGACCTCTGCCAAGAGATCTTCAACCTTCTGCCTCCTAGTCACATGCCCCCACCATGGTGAAGATTAGGAAGGCTGCTAGAAATCCAGGTAGGTCAAAGAAATTGCCTCTTCCTCCAAAGTAGATAAAAGAGAGTGAGGATGAAAACATGTCAGAAGATGAAGAAAACAGAGTTCCCTCAGAAGAAGGGTAAGAATTCTATTACTACACCAACAAGGAAGGTACCAACCAGCCAAAAAAAAAATCATTTTTGCCACCACAATTGCCAAGAAGGCAATCATGATTCCTGGTGAGAAGGTAGCCATGGCCCTTTGCCAAGAAAGTGGTTACCCCAGCCAAAGCTGTCATCACACCAGGCAAAAAGAGAGGCACTCCAACTAAAGCTGCAACACACCCTGCCTCCCCCAACCAAAGAGGCAAATGATGGGAAGAATGCCAAGAAAGAGGGAAGTGAATCTGAAGAAGATAGAGAAGATGAGGAGGATAAAGAATTTAAACCACCCAAAGCCACAAAAATGGGAGCAACTCCAGCCAAACAAGACTCTGAACATGAGGAGGAAGGAGATAAGAAGGAAGATGAGCAATGAGGATGAAGAAGATGAGGGTGACTGAAGAAGAAGCCATAAATACCACAACTGCCAAAAGGAAATCTGCTTCTTTGAAAACCAAGAAAACAAAAAAGAAGGAAGATGAAGATGAAGAGAATGAAGACACTAATAAGGAAGATGAGGAAGAGGAAGAGATGTCCATCAAAGAAACACCAGAGAAGAGGAAAAAAGAAATGAGCAAATAGTCTCCAAAGCAAAGAAACAAACATTGGAAGCTTAAGTGTCTACAAATTTCCGTCTCTCTGCTGGTAGCCTGAACTCCAAAAAAACTATTTCTGAGCTAAAAACTGGCATCACAGACTTCTTTGCAAAAAGGACCTTAGAGTTGTGGATATCTTCATTGGAATCACCAGGAAGTCTGACTGTGTGGCATTTGAATCAGCTGAAGACATGTAAAAATTTCTGAAACTCAGTAGCTCCAAAGTTCATGACTGAAAGAAAAGGCAAAAAGAAAACACAAAACAGCAAGGATCTGCCTTATAAAATAATTCAGGAAGAGCTCAAGGAAGTCTTTGAAGATGCAATTGAGGTTAGGCTTGTCTACACCAAAGGTCCAGCACCCAAGGGAATTACCTACATTGAGTTTAAGACAGAAGCAGATGTGGACAAGGACTTGGAAGTGAAACAGGGAGCAGAGATTCATGGTTTGGTGATCATTCTGAACTACATAGGGGAGAAAAGTCAAGAACAGGAGAATTCAAGAGATAGGAAGAATAATTCCTAGAGCAGGAATGACAACAAGCAAGCAGACTCGGAGACACAGGTGTAGAATAAGCTCACCCACGGTACCACTGGAGAAGATCTGCTTGAAGTGCTTGAGAAGGCCATGTCAATCAGCTTGCCCCAGAAAAACCAAGACTGAATAAAGTATGTGTGCTATTGAATTTGCTTCTATAAAAGATGCAAAAGAAGCTTTGAATTCTTGTAAAAATATAGAAATTGAAGGCAGAACAATCAGGCCAGAGTGAAAGGGGCAGAAGACAACACACACAGCACCAAGGAGTCATTTTTGCAAAACTTTGTTCAAAAAACAATGGAAGAAACATTGAAAGATTCATTTCATGGCTCTCTTGGTTCCAGAACAATCACAGACAGGGAGATGGGGTCATCTAAAACCATCATCATAGTTTTGTGAACTTTAATTCAGAAGACGCTAAAGCTGCAAAAGAGGTCATGGAAGACAGCAAGACTGATGGAAATAAAGCAATTCTGGGCTGGGCCATGCACAGCGGCTTTGGAGGCTGCAGTGGCAGTCATGGTAGCCATGGTCGTAGAGTCCTCAGTGGTCAAGAGGCAGCAAAGGAGACTGAAGGAGTTTTGGCTGAGGATTCCTTGTCCACATCCACTTCTGTCTTAAACTCAATGTAGGTAATTCCTTTGGGTGTTGGACCCTTTGGCTGAGGAAATTTTGGAGGTCAGAGTGGTTTCCAAGGCTGAGGAGGAGAAGTCATCAAGAAGACATCAAGTCACAAGAAAAAAAATTAAAGTGTGACAAGCTTCTCCCCATACTCTTTTCCCCACTCAATAAACTGCAGTGGCTCTCTATCACCTCCAGAATCAAATATATTATCTTTCAATTAATGTACAAAGCCCTTCATAACCTGCCTCCCCTACCCTCACCTTTGTAGTCTTCTTAAACCTTGTGTCCCTCAAATACTCTGAAATTCAGTGACACTGGTCTCCTTACTGTTCCTCACACAAGATGCTTCATCCATCTTCTGACTCTAGGCATTTTCACTGGCTGGCTCCCATGCCTAGAATCCTCTTCCTTCTCATCTCTGCCTCCTGGCTTCCCTAGTTTCCTTGGCTTACTTTAAGTCTCAGCTAAAATCCTACCTTCTACAAGAAAACTTTTCCAATCCCCTTTAATTCTAGGGCCTTCCCTGTTGATTATTTTGAATTTATCCTTCTTATTTAATTTATCCTATTTATGGGACAGTTAGATGACACAGTGGCTAGAGTTCTCAACCTGGAGACTTGGAGTCTGACTTGTACTCTGACTTGGAGTCAGAAAGATTCATCTTCATGATTTCAAATCTGGCCTCAGACACTTACTAGCTGTGTGACCCTGGGCAAATCATTTAACTGTTTGCTTCAATTTCCTCATCTGTAAAAATGAACTAAAGAAAGAAATAGCAAATCACTCCAGTATCTTTGCCAAGCGACCTCCAAATGGGGTTATGAAGACACACACATGACTGAAAATGACTAATAACAACATCCTATTTATCTAATTTATCCTATTCCAGTATATCCAATATATCTTATTGTACTTAGTTGTTTGTATATTGTCTCTCCTGTTACACTATGAGCTCCTTAAGAGCAGGGACTGCATTTTTCTTTTCTTTTTTTTTTTTTTTTTTTTT
>JAQQSU010000042.1:80736-94625 GCA_028627135.1 Pseudochirops cupreus | reverse complement strand
AAGATAATTTTATTTTTGCCAAATTTTTAAAAATTTATTTACTTTTGGTTTACAACATTCAATTCCATAGTCCTTTGAGTTTCAAAGTTTATCCCTCATCCTCTCCTCCCCCCTCCACTCCCCATGGGGGCATACAATCAAATAAAAGATCTACAAATACCTACACCTTAAACATTAGTCAAGTTGTAAAGAAGGATTATAACCAATGGAGTGAACAATGAGAAAGAAGAAACAACCCCTCCCCCCCCCCCCAAAAAAAGAGAGCAAGTAGTTTCCTTCAATCTGCATTCAAACTCTGTCATTCTTTCTCTGGATGAGAATATCCCTATCCATAATGTGTATTTTGGAATTATCTTATAACCTTGCATTGTTGAGAGGATCCCAGTTTTTTCCTGAGTTATTCGTCACACATACAATGTGTTTGTAATTGTGTACAAAGTTCTCCTGGTTCTGCTCTCCTCACTCAGCATCACTGAATATAAGTCTCTCCAGATTATTATGAAATCTGTTTGCTCCTCATTTCTTATATCACAATAGTATTCCATCACATTCATATACCAAAATTTATTTAGCCATTCCCCAATTGATGGGCATCCCCTTGATTTCCAATTCATTGCCACCACAAAAAGAGCTGCTATAAATATTTTTGTACATTTGGGTCTTCTTCCCACTTGTATGATCTCTTTGGGATACAACCCTAGAAGTGGTATTGCTTTGTCAAAGGGTATGCACTGATTTTAAAGCCTTTTGGCATAGTTCCAGATTGCTCTCCAGAATGGTTCAGTCAGTTCACAACTCCACCAACAATGCATTAGCATTCCAATTTTTCCATATCCTCTCCAGCATTTATCATTTTCCTGCTTTGTCGCCTTAGCCAATCTGACCAGTGAGATGTGGTGCCTCACAGCTGTTTTGATTTGCATTTCTCTAATCAAGAGTGATTTAGAGAATTTTTTTCTATGCATAGGCTTATAGATATTTTTAATTTCTTCCTCTGAAAACTACCTGTTCATATCCTTTGACCATTTATCAGTTGAAGAATACTTATAAATTTGACTAAATTCTCTGCATACTTTAGAAATGAAGCCTTTATCAGAGACTCTGGTTGTAAAAATTCTTTTCCAATTTTCCACTTCCCTCCTAATCTTGGATACATTAACTTTATTTGTACAAAAACTTTTCAATTTAATGTAATCAAAACTGTGCATTTTGCATTTTGAGATGTTATCTATCTCTTGTTTGGTTATAAATTCCTCACTTCTCCATAAATTTGACAGTCAAACTATTCCTTGTTCTCCCAGATTGCTTATAGTCTCTCAATCTTTATATCTAGATCATGCACCCATTTAGATTTTATTCTGATATACTATATAAGATATTGGTCTATGCCCAGTTTCTGTCATGCTATTTTCCAGTTTTTCCAGCTGTTTTTGTCAAATAGTGAACTCTTATCCCAGAAGTCAGGATCTTTGGGTTTGTTAAACAGATTACTATAGTCATTGACTGCTACATCTCATGACTTAATCTATCCTACTGATCCACCACTCTATTCCTCAGCCAGTACCAAGCAGTTTTGATGACTGCTGCTCTATAATACAGATGAAAATCTGTTATGGCTAGACCACCTTCCTTATCATTTCTTTTCATTAATTCCCTTGATATTCTGTACTTTTTATTCTTCCAAATGAATTTTATTACTATTTTTTCTAGTTCCATAAAATAATTTTTGGTAGATTGATTGGTATGGCATTAAATAGGTACATTAATTTAGATAAAATTGTCATTTTTATTATATCAGCTTGACCTAGCCATGAGCAACTGATATTTTTCCAATTATTTAGATGTGACTTTATTTATGTGAAAAGTGTTTTGTTGTTGTGTTCATATAGGTACTGGGTTTGTTTTGGCAGCTAGAGTCCCAAATGTTTTATAGTATCTACAGTAACTTTAAATGGAATTTCTCTTTCTATTCCTTCCTGTTGAATTTCGTTAGAAATAAATAAGAATGCCAAGGATTAATGTGGGTTTATTTTATATCCTGCAACTTTGCTAAATTTATTTATTATCTCAAGTAGTTTTTCACTTGATTCTCTGGGATTCTCTAAGTATATCATCATGTCAACCTCAAAGAGTGATACCTTAGTCTCTTCTTTCCCTAACCTAATTGCTTTGATTTCTTTTTCTTCTCTTATTGCTACAGCTAATATTTCTAGTATCAAATTGAGTAAGAGGGATGATAGTAGACATTCTTTTTTCACCTCCAATCTTATTGGAAATGATTCTAGCTCATGCTCATTTTATATAATACTTACTGATGCTTTTAAAGGGGTGCTACTTATTATTTTAAGGAAGACTCCATTCCTGTACTTTCTAGTGTTTTTAATAGGAATGGATGTTGTATTTTGTCAAAGGCTTTTTCTAGTCTATTGAGATAAGGTTTCTACTAATTTTGTTGTTGATATGATTGATTATACTGATAGTTTTCCTAATATTGAACTATCCTTGCAATCCTGGAATAAATCCTACGTGATCAAAGTGTATTATTCTTGTGATAAGTTGTTGTAGTCTTTTTGCTAATATTTCTTTTAAAATTTTTGCATCTATATTCTTGAGGGAAATTGGTCTATAATTTTCTTTCTCTATTTTGGTTCTTCCCTATTTTAGGTATCAGTACAATATTTGTGTCATAAAAAGAATTTCATAGGACTCCTTCTTCTGCAGTTTTCCCAAATAGTTTATAATGTTTTGAAATCAATTGCTTGAATGTTTGATAGAATTCACTTCTAAAACCATCTGACCCTGGAAATTTTTTCCTAGAGAGTTCATATATGGTTTGTTCAATTTCTTTTTCTGAGATGGGGTTATTGAAATATTCTACTTCCTCTTCAGTTAATCTGGGAAATTTATATTTTTGTAAATATTCATCCATTTCACTAAGATTATCAAATTTATGGGCATAAAATTGGGTGAAATAATTTCCAATGATTGTTTTAATTTCCTCTTCATTTGGAGGTTAATTAGTCCTCTTCATTTTTGATACCAGTAATTTGGTTTTCTTCTTCCTTTTTTGTTTTAATCAAACTGACTAAAGGTCTATCAACTTATTTTCATAAAACCAGGTCTTAGTTTTATTTGTTATTTCAATAGTTTTCTTGATTTCAATTTTATTAATTTCTCCAGTTTTCAGTATTTCTAATTTAGTATTTAATTGGGAGTTTACAATTTGTTCTTTTTCTAGCCTTTTCAGTAGCATACCCAATTTATTGATCTCCATTTTCTCTATTTTATTCATGTATGCATTCAGAGATATAAAACTTCCCCTAAGAACTGTTTTCACTGCATTTCACAAGTTTTGGTATGTTGTCTCATTGTTGTCATTCTCTTGAATGAAGTTATTGACCCACTCATTCTTTAGGATTAAATTGTTTAGTTTCCAATTAGTTTTTAGTCTATCTTTCCATGGCCCTTTATTACATATAATTTTTATTTCATCATTGTCAGAATAAGATGCACTTATTCTTTCTGCCTTTCTGCACTGGATTGTAAGGTTTTTATGCCCAAGTACATTGTCTATTTTTGTGTATGTGCCATGTACTGCTGAGGAGAAGGTATATTCCTTTTTATTCCCATTCAGTTTTCTCCAGAAGTTGATCATATCTTCCTTCTCTAACATTCTATTCACATCCTTAACTTCTTTATGTTTATTTTGAGGTTAGATTTATCAAGCTCAGAGAGGGGGAGATTGAGATCCCCCACTAGTACAGTTTTGCTATCTATTTCTTTCTCTAACTCCCTTAACTTCTCCTCCAGGAATTTGGATGCTTTACTACTTGGTGCATATATGTTCAGTAATGATTTTGCTTTACCTCTTTTAATTAGATCTATTTTTGCTTTTGCTTTATCTGAGATAAGGATTGCTACCCCCCATTTTTTTTAACTTTAGCTGAAGCATAATATGTTCTATTCCAGCCTTTTACCTTTGCCCTATGTGTATCCCCCTGTTTCAAATATGTTCCTTGCAGACAGTATATTGTAGGATTATGGTTTTTAATCTATTCTGCTATCTACCTCTTTTTTATGGGGGAGTTCATCCCATTCACATTCACAGTTATGATAACTATCTGTGTCTTTTCCTCCATCCTATTCACTCTCCTGTTTATACTTTAATTTCTCCCTTCTCCTTTCACTTCCTTAAGAGTTTTCCTTTTGACTGCCACCTCCCTCACTATTCCCTCCCTATCTACCCCCTCCCTGTTCCTACAGTTCCTCCTTACTACTTCTTCCCTCCCTTCTTTTCTTTCCCCTTTCCCCTCCTAGTGCCTGTAGGGTGTGATAGATTTTTATACTTTTTCCCTCCTGGAATTAAAACTAATGAGAGTAAATCTCATACAGTGCTCCTCTCCCTCCTTTCTTTATGATAGGTTTATGTGTCCATTATGATAGGTTTTAGTGTCTTTTCATGTTAGAATCCTATATTTAACTGATGAGGTTATTCCCTCCTTGAACCAAAACCAATGAGAGTAAAGATCATAAAATGTTCATCTCCCTCTCTTCTTTTCTTCTACTACAATATGTTTTTATGCCACTTTGTGAGGCATAATTTACCTTTTTCTGCCTCTTCCTTTCTTCTTCTCCCATTACAGTTCCTTTGCTCCCCTTAATAGGTTTTTTTTTTATCATACTTTGGTTAGTTTTTTATCCATAACCTCTATCTATATGTAAGCCTTTTGTATGTTGTGATGATTATACAATTCTCAATATTGACGGGCATCAGCTTCCCATATAGGGATAGGGATGTAAACAGTTTGCTCTTATTGAATAACAAATTGTGTGTGTGTGTGTGTGTGTGTGTGTGTGTGTGTGTGTGTGTGTGTCTGTGTGTGTGTGTTTTCCCTATTTACCTTTTTATGTCTCTCTTGAGTCTTGTATTTGGAGATGTAATTTTTCACTGAGCTGTGGTTTTTTCATCAGGAAGCTCTGGAAGTCCCTTATTTCATTGAATGACCATCTCCTTGCCTGAAAGATTATGCCTAATTTTGCTGAATGGTTGATCCTTGGTTGTAGTCCAAGTTTGTTGTCTTATGATCCAATCCCTCCAATATGCTAATGTGGAAGCTGCTAAGTCTGTGCAATCCTGATTGTAGTTCAATGATATCTTAATTTTTTTCTTTCTTGCCACCTACAGTATTTACTCTTTTATCTCATAGTTCTGGAATTTGGGATCTCTTTCAGAAGGTGGCTGGTGGATTCTTTCTCTAACTATTTTACCCTCTTGTTCTAGGACCTCAGGACAATTTTCCTGGATAATTTCTTGGAAGATATTGTCCTGGTTCTTTTTTTTTTCATTGTGGCTTTCCAGTAGATCAATAATTCTTACATTATCTCTCCTGGATCTGTTCTCCAGGTCAGTTGTTTTATACAGTTTCTTCTAATTTTTCATTCTTTAGGTTTTGTTTGACTGATTCTTGATGCCTCAGGGAATCATTAGCTTCAAATAGATTGATTTTAATTTTTAGCAAATTATTTTCCTCAATTCATTTTTGAAGTTCCTTTTCCATGTGTTCAGATTTTGTTTTTAGGGAGTTCTTTTCTCCAGTTATATTTTGCACTTCTTTTCCAATTTCACAAATTTTACTTTTTAAGGAATTGTTTTCTTCAGTATTTTTTTTCTCTTTTGGCAAGTGTAATTTTAAAATAATTAATCAGTTTATCTTCTAACTTTTTAATTTGGCTTTTAAAATTTTTGAGCTGTTCCAAGAATGCTTTCTGGGCTTGAGACCACTTCATATTCCTTGTTGCAGTTTTAGAATTGGGTATAGAGTCAAAGCTGACCTCTTGTGAATTTGGTTTTTCTGGCTCACTATAAAAGGATTTGTTATGGGAATCTGAAGATCTTCCCTGCCCCTAGGCCCTTTGCTAAAGTGGCTATGTGACTCTGAGGACCCTTGGATGTTTGAAAGTATACTCTGTTCCCTAATAGGCTGAATGTGATCACGTGGAGCCTGTGGCGCCAGGCTTGTTTTCCAGGAATGCCCGTGCTTTGTAGCTTTGTGATTGGGCAATGGGTCCAGAGGGCTGTGACATTCTCCAAGCCAGGAGAAGGCTATATATACGCCTTGATGTGAGGTTTTGGTTTGGGGCTCACTTTGAGAAGAGTTGTGTTATTTGGCCAGATGAGACTCTGAGCAGCCGTTGAGCCCCCCGGCTGTGAAGAGCCCAGATGTTGGTGCTTCTCTCTCTGGTAACTGACTAGGTAACGGATGTAATGGTCAGAGGCTGGAAGCCATCTGCTGATCTGTTTTTCTGTTTGTAACTTCTTGTTTGTATTCTCTGAAGTTCAGGGTGCCGACTTTTTCCCCTGAACTAGGTAAATGGTATTTGATTGATTAAAGTAAGATTGTTAACTCATTTTGAGTTGCTTTCCTTTAGAAAAGCAGATCTAGGAACCTGTGCTAGCAGCCGCCCTAGGTGTGCTAGGGTGCTTGCCGATACAGGATTCCATCATTTTCATACTTGGAAATTGCTTCTTTCCCATTGTGATTGCCTATTTCATGGCCTTTAAAGTGGATTTCTGCTTTTGGGGTATAAAGGGCTCTGACTCACACTCCTTATGCAGGGAGCAGGGATTTTGGTTATTGGCTTTGTGTGCTGTCCCCTCTGTGTGTCTAGACTGAGGCCAAGGCCAGGACTTTCTGAGTTGTGTTAAGGTTACTCTCAAGTTCACAGTGTAAGGTGTGGGGGAGGGGTGGTCTGACAGCTTCAGGATTCCATCTCCCAGCCCCTGGGCTGAAACTTAGGCAGACTCAGCTGCTCATGGTTAGCAGCACTTCTGTCTCCTGGTTCCCTTGGTTGTGTGAAGGCATGACCTGGGGGGTTCTGTTGTTGGCTTTTGCTGGCTCCACCCCACTGTGGTTCAGGATCTCTTGCTGGTCAACTGAGATGGGACTTGTTGGGACAGCTCTTGCCCTGTACCTTATCCTGGGCACAGCCACACCCACATCCTTCTTCTAGGATTCCCAAGCCTACCTCAAGTGGGGCTATTTCAGGATTTTACCATGAGGCAATATTCTCTGGGTTTTCAAGGTCTTAGGGAAAGAGTGGAGCAGCTAGGATTCACTCCACCCTCTTGGTACCTGGGAGCTCAGGTATTTGATTTTCAAATATCCAGGTTATGGGTTGGTAGCTGCAGAATTAGCTGCTGCTGCCATGAGCCTTGTGCTTTCTCTGACAGATCCCCATCCTGTGGTGGGAGGTCTGGAAATTGTCCCTGCTGTGGGTAATTCAGCTTACCTGGGTTCTCTCTGGCTCCACTCTGGTTGGGTTCCAGGTCTGTGCTGGTGCAGCCCGCATGTTCCATAATTCACCTGACTAGTTCCATATGTACACTTTTCTGGACTGAGAATCTTCCATGCTCCATTTCTCAATGGATTCTGCCATTCTAAAATCCATTCAGATTCACTTTTAAGAAGTTACTGGAGGAATTCACCAAAGAGTTCAGATAAGTTCCTGCTTTTACTCTGCCATTTTGGCTCTACCCTCAAGATAATTTTCAACATTCACATTTTTAAAAAATAAAAGCATTTACTGAGGGCAATGCACCCAAAGGCCTCTGTTCTTTATGGGAGGCCAGAGCACACAATGGACCTGGCTTCACATAGGAGACATGACTTAGCCAAGTTAGTTGTCTGCTCCTTATACAGTCTTATGGGATAGGGAGAAAGAGAAGGAAAGGGAGAGAAAACACAACTGTGAATTGCCTGGAATGTCAGATAATCTGGAGTGTCTTAGAGAATGCATACAAATCAGCAAGAGGAACAGGAAAGGGGGCAGGGAAAAGCTCTTCTTGAATGTCAGGTAGTCTGAGGTGCTTTGTGAATCATGGTCTTCTTGATCTTGTTCTGGCTGCTCACAACCTGTGATCTACCTCATATCTCACATCCTGTGCCCTATTTGCTGTATCTGTCTCTGAACACTCCTATCTGCCTCATTGTTCCCTTCCAGGTAAGAATCAGTTTTCCTTGGGGTGGGGGTAGGGGGAAGGAGCAAGAAAAGATTAGACATCTATTATCAAACTTCCTAGACAAACTCATGTGGTTTGGAATCACCTGCATGAACAAAACACATACATACACTACATGTGATCTCCCATAAACAAGAATATAGCAATAATTACTAGTCATTTCTTTTTGCCAAAATTCAGAGGTTTGGTTCTTGGCTTTTGTTTTGTTTTGTTTTTAAGAGCCTTGGATTTTTTCTTAATGTTGTCCTGAGATTCTGTGATATTTTTGCTTTGGAATCAGGTTATTGTTGTCTTCATGGCAATGTTTATGTATACCTTTAATCTGAATAGTCCTAGCCAAGGCACACACTATCGGAACTGAATGGCCCAAAGCCCTATTCTTAAATTCCAGGAAGACACTGTTTTAGGTTTGTTTTGTTTTCACAGGGTATTCAGGGAGTTTTTCCTACAGGTGTGTGGGGTGTTCATGCATGTCTAGCATCTCTGGTGTGAGGGCTTGCTGATCCCTTTTCAGGGCTGCTTATTCACCTTTTGTGTCTACCTTACACCCAACTCTCACCTGAGGCTCCCAGAAGCTGCAGTATGCTCAACCCACCACACTCCAGTACAACCATCTCAGCAGACAGGCTAAACAAGGTTAAAGATAACCGGTAGGTCTCAAAAACCATTGGTGAATTAAGGGGATGTCTACCTCAAATGTGCAAAGAATTCTCCCAGCAGAATGAGTATATGAGAACAATCTGTTGGCATGGTCATGAAGGCAGCTGCAGCAGGTGCTGTGGAGTACTTAGAGTCTGGTCAGACATCGAAGAAGCCAAAGTAATCAGCTGCATTGTGGGCCACCACTAGTCATCCCGACTTTTGTCTTGTTGCTGGACTTGTATGTTGACTTGTTGCTGGACTTGTATATGTATATGTATGTGTGTATGCATATGTATATGTGTATATGTATGTATGTATGTATGTATGTACATACGTCAGTTATTGCTGACTGCTATATGCATGCTTGTAATCCTTGATTTGGGTAGGCTGAGGCTAGTGGATTTCTTGGGTTCAGGTGTTTTGAGCTATAGTGGATAAATGCTGATCTACCATGTACATCTACATCTACATCTACCAATACAGCAAACTCATGAGAAAGGAGGTAGGATACCATGCTGCCTAGGGAGGGGCAAGTCAACCCAGGCGAGAAAAAGAACAGGTCAAAACTTACACGATGATCAGAGGTGGAGTCAGGCACATGAGTAGCCCCAGTACTTCCAACTTGGGTGAAATAGGGAGAACCAGTCTCAAAATATCTCAATTATTATTATTATGACCTCAGATAATTTCAAATGTTAAAATTCTGTGTTTCTTATTTTTGTATTCTCTAATGGATCCCATTAAAGAGGCCATTGCTTCAAGAATCAGTCACCAGAAAAATGATGAAGAGTGTGAAATTTATATCACTCCCCCCCATCTCTGCCCCCATTAATTCTTTCTACCATTAGATAGATACCAGTGTCCTTGTGAGGTCCCTCACTTAAATCCAATTCACTTGCAAGTCATAACATCACCTTCCTGATGAAAACAAAGGACTCTGCCAGAGGCCAGATCTCTATAATAATACTTTGTAGCATCTTGCTTGATATCCCTAAGTAAAAGTTTTTTGGTTTTTTTTCCTATTTGCTATTATTTGAAGGGCATAGGAAACCTCTCCTATCCTCCCAAATTTCCTTCACCCACATTCCTTGGGGTTGAGACTGTTTTGGAAGGCTATTATTTAGATGAAAATATTCTTTCATCTGGAAAAGGAAAGAATTAGATGAAATCCAAGAATCCCAGAGTTGGACAAGACTTCATATCTAGTCCAACTCAAGTCCCAACAAGAATCCTTAGAAAATTGTTTTCCACCTACCACCTGAGTACTTTCATTCTTCTTTTTTTTTTTTTTGGAGGAAGGCAGGCAAGGCAATTGAAAACTCAGATGTTGGTGCTTCTCTCTCTGGTAACTAGCTGTATGTATGTAATGGTCAGACAGCTAGAAGCCCTGTCTGTTGAATTTCCCAAGGTCACACAATTAGTAACTGTGTCAAGTGTCTGAGGCCACATTTGAACTCAGGTCCTCCTGACTTCATGGTCGGTGCTCTATTCACTGCCCCACCTACCTGCCCCTTGAGTACTTTCAGTAAGAGAAAACCCATTACTTTCATTCTACTTTTGTACAATATGTTAATGACTAGGGATGGTTTTTCTTCACATTTAGCTGAAGTCCAACTCTGAGAATGCTACACATTGTTCTTAGTTCTTTCCTCTTTGCCCAAATAGGGACCTGCCCAACTATCCCATTCTCTGTGCTGAGTTCTGTTCTGCCATTCTATGTCTAAGGTCTCTCCTAGTTTTAATAGTCTATGTTCTAAGAGCTTTCTGGTTCTGTCATCAAATGTTTGAAGGCTTCTCCTAAAAAACCAAAAACCAAAAAAAAAAAAAAAGAATGTTCCCTCTCTCTTGTTTGGTTTGATTATAAATTCTTCCTTCCTCCATAGATCTCACAGGTAAATTACTCTATGGTCTCCTAATTTGTTTACAGTTTCATCCTTTATGTCCAAACCATGTATACATTTTTACTTTATCTTTTTAAATTATGTGAAACGTTCATCTATGACTAGTTTCTGCCATATAATTTTCCAATCAACCTGTCATGGGCTGATGCCACATGGGGATTTATTGCATTTCATCTGGGTTACACTGAAGCTCTCAGGTTGATGTTTGGGGGTGGTGGTGGTTTGGCCACTGGAGGTTGCCTTCCCACTGGGGGCTGTGCCAGAGCACGACTAGGCTCAACCACTGGTGAACACACGTCCACCACAAAAGTGGTGTTTCTCCATGTTGGTGTCTGCCGGTTCCCGTGCCTGTGTGAAAGCAAGCAGCAAACGTGTGGGGGGGGTGGGGAGGGAGTGTTGGTGCTTGCCTGCTCTACCACCCTGGGGTTCAAGATTAGCTGCTGGTTTGCTGAGGTGGGGTTTGTCACTGGCTTGCCTCCACTCCTCCCTTCCTGTATTGGTCTCTTTCAGCCACAGCAAGAAGGTTCTTCCCCATTAATCCCCTTAGCCTCATGAGCTAAAAATCTGCTGCACTCCATCTTTCTGCTGGTTCCAATGTTCCAGAATTTTTCCTGGTATTTTCTGGGTTTTTCAATGTCAGTAAGGGATAGTGAGGAAGCAATTTACTTCTTACTCCACCATCTTGACTTGTATTTTATTGTTAAGAATCATTTTTAAATTGCCAAACAATTTTAAAAAATTAATCACTATTTGCAGAATATATGATGGTTTACTGAGCAATTCCAGACCATAAGCTGAGAAATTGAGAACTTTAGTAGTTTGAGTAAAAAAAAAAAAAGTACAGGGGCGGCTAGGTGGAGCAGTGAAGAGAGCACCGGCCCCAGAGTCAGGTGGACCTGAGTTCAAATCTGGCCAGACACTTAACACAAAACTAGCCGTGTGACCTTGGACAAGTCACTTAACCACCATTGGCCTATCTTCCCTCGTCCAAAAAGCAAGACAGAAAAAAATTATACAAAATAAGTACATAAAAGTAATCATTTTATTTTATTTTTTTTATGGTTGGCAATAATTTAAAAAAATTTTTTTTGTCTTTATTAATTTGTTTGTTTACCTTTAGTTTACATGATTCTGTTCCACAATCCCTTGAGTTTCAAATTTTCTCCCCCTCTCTGTCTTTCCCCCTCCCCACCATGGTGGCATGCAATCAAGCATAGGATCTGCAAATACTTTCACATTAGACAGGTAGTAAAGAAGGACTGTAACCGCTAGAGTCAACAGTGGGAAAGAAGAAACAAAACCAAACAAGAAAAAGAAAGAGAGCAGGTAGTTTGCTTCAATCTGAATTCAAACTCTGTAGTTCTTTTTCTGGATGTGGACATCTTTTTCCATCATGAGTCTTTTGGAGTTGTTTTATAACCTTGTATTGCTGAGAAGAGTCCAGTTTATCAAAGTTGGTCGTCACACATACTTTGTGTCAATAATTGTGTACAAATTTCTCCTGATTCTGCTCTTCTCACTCTGTATCATTTTGTATAAGCCTCTCCAGGTAAATACAAAGTCCATCTGGTCCTCATTTATTATAGCACAATAGTATTCCATTACATTCATATACCACAACTAGTTTAGCCATTCCCCAATTGATGGACATCGCCTTAATTTCTAATTCTTTGCCACCACAAAAAGAACTGATATAAATATTTTTATACATATGGGTCTTCCTCGTACTTCTATGATCTCTTTGGGATACAGCTCTAGAAGTGGTATTGCTGTGTCAAAGGGTATTCAATTATTTATAGCCCTTTGGGCATAGTTCCAGATTGCTCTCCAGAATGGTTGTATCAGTTCACAACTCCACCAACAATGCATTAGAGTTCCAATTTTTCCACATCCTCTCCAGCACCGGTCATTTTCCTGTTTTGTCACCTTAGCCAATCTGACTGGTGAGATGTGATACCTCAAAGTTGTTTTGATTTGCATTTCTCTAATCAATAGTGATTTAGAGCATTTTTTTCATATGCTTATAGATATCTAATTCCTTCCTCTGAAAACTGCCTGTTTATATCCTTTGACCATTTATCAATTAGGGAATGACTTATATTCTTATAGATTTGACTCAGTTCTCTCTATATTTTAGAAATAAAGCCTTTATTAGAGACACTGCTTGTAAAAATTCTTTTCCAATTTTCTACTTACCTCTTTTTTTATATTAATTAATTTTCTTGTTTACATCATTCACTTCCATGAGATTTTGAGTTACAAATTTTCTCCACATCTTTCCCCTACCCACCACCCCAAAACAGCCCTTTCCCACTATATATTCCCTCTCCCAATCTGCTCTCTCCTATGTCCTCCCCCATCACCCCTCTGACTTTCTGGTAGGGCAAGATGAATCTCCCTACCCCATCGCCTGTATATCTTAATTCCCAGTTGCATGTAGTTACTACTAATAATAATAATACTAGTAATAATAATGATAATAATCTATACATATATATTTTTAATGTTTGATTATAGAACTTTAAATTCTAGATTCTTTCCCTTCCTCCCTCATCACCTATCCCCACTGGAAAAACAAGCCATTCAATACAGGCTGTACATGTATAGTTACGCAGAACATCTCCATAATGGACATATTGTGAGAGACTGATTGCATGTCCCTCCTTCCTATCCTGCCCTCCCCCCCGATCTATTCTCTACCCTGTCCCTGTCCCTTTACAAAAGTGTGTGCTTCCAGCAACCCTCCCCTCCACCCTGCCCTCCCCTCCATCATCTCCCCTCTCATCCCCATCCCCCCTACTCTCCTGTGTGGCAAGATACCCAGTTTAAAGTTTGTGTCATTCCTTCCCTAAGCCAAGTTCAATGAGAGTAAGGTTGACCCTTCCCCTTTTGCCTTCCTGTTCTTCCCCTCCATTGTAACAGTTATCTCTTGCCTCTTCTATATGAGATGATTAACCCCATTCTGGTTCTCCCTGTCTCCTCTCATTCTATTCCTCTCTCACCTCAGAATTTCACCATTTAAAGTATTGTCCCTTCCTATTCGACTGATGTACATATACATAAAAATACTCAGATATATATTCATATGCATATATAAACCCTCCTATATAGACATATGTGTATGTATATGTAATGCCATTCACCAGCAGATTCCCAAAGGAATGCTACTGTGAACAGCTTTTAGAGTTCAGATTACAAAATAGAGTGAACACTCTGTTTATTCCATTACAAATCAAGACAAACATTCAAAACATTATAATATTCACAACATTACATCTTATAACATTAAATGGCCACACAGTTTTCACTACAGTGGCCACAATATT
>JAQQSU010000042.1:58327-80236 GCA_028627135.1 Pseudochirops cupreus | reverse complement strand
GAGAAATAAAAGTTCAAAAGTTTAAGTGACATGCCCAAGGTCACCAATAGCTCATAAACCCTTAATTTATATATTGCAGCATTTGTTTTTTGCACATAACATTATTTTATTTTTTTTCTAATTACACATGAAGTTAGTTTTCAACATTGATTTTTATGAGATGTTGGGTTCCAAATTTCTCTCCCTCTCTCCCTTCTCTCCCACCTCCCACAAGACAGCAAACAATCTGGTATAGGTTACACTTGTAGAATCTTGTTGAATAAATTTCCACATTAGTCATTTTGTGAAAGAAGAATCAGAACAAAAAGGAAAAAAACAAAGAAAAATAGTGAAAATAGTGTGCTTTGATCTGTATTCAGACTCCATAGTTCCTTCTCTAGATGTGAATAACTTTTTTAATCAGGAGTCTTTTACAGTAGTCTTGGACCATTGTATTGCTGAGAAGAGCTAAGTTTATCATACTTTGTTATAGCATAATGTTACTAGTATTGTATACAGTGTTCTCCTGGTTCTACTCACTTTCCTCTGCATCGGTTCATGTAAGTCCTTCTAGGTTTTTTACACATCATTTCTTAAAGAATGTAATTGTTCCTCCCTTCCTCATTTGATATGCATCCTCTCAATTTCTGATTCTTTACCATAACAAGAAGAGAAATTACAAATACTTTTGTAGCTGTGGGTGAATGGTGTGTATTCTTATAAATTTGATTCAGTTCTTTATGTATTTGAGAAATGAGACCTTTATCAGAGATACTTGCTATAAAGATTGTTTCCTAACTTTCTGCTTTAATTCTAATCTTGCTTTCATTGATTTGATTAGTGTAAAACCATTTTAATTTAATATAATAAAAATATCTGTTTTGTTTCCTGATGCTCTCTATTTCTGGTTTTCTCATGAACCTATAACTCACTTAACTTATTCTTTAAGAATTTGGATGCTATATCACTTTGTGCATATATGTTTAGTATTATTAACATTATTTCATTGTCTATTGGAAGGTTTAAGAAGATCTAGCTCCCTTCCTTCTCTCTTTTAGTTAGGTCTATTTTTGTTTTTGTTTTCTCTGAAACTGGGATTATAGGTGAAAAGTTCCTCAAGGCCATATTCCTTTCATTCCCTCAACCCATTGATTTAACAAAGGTCTGAGATACTAAACAAAACCCTGGGGAATCTGTTTATCAGTTGCATGACAGACTCACTCAAGCTTTTGATGCCAATTGCAGTCTCTAGCACAGTGATGCAGTGTGACAAGTTCAGTTTTCATTCTATTTTGTTAATAATCTTCCCCTAACCATCTTAAACAAATTAAGCTATTTCTGATTGGCAACCATCTGGCATTGAGTTCCTCCTTGAGACCACAGCAAGGCTCTAGTGGAGAAGGATGAACTTAGTTAAAAAAAAAAAAAGAAAGAATTTAGAGAAGCTAAAAGGAAATTTTTCCTTGCAAACTCCCTGGAACTGAAGCAATCTGTCTCTCTTCATATCCTCAATCCCCTGAACCACCAGAATACCCAAGCATGGTCTCTTTCAACCAACATGAGCCACAAGCTAGGATCTGATTTTTACAGTAAGAAGCCTGGTCACTAGAAGACAGAGTGTAGACTAAAGGCTAGGGTAGATGCTGAAAAAGTGAGAGCACCCCAGAAAGTATGGTCAGATCCTCCCCACAAACCCAATCACTCAGCATGACTTGGCCCCTTGAAGGGTTGGCAGAAGAGGTGGCACCAGGAAGGGGATATGTAGGCCATGGCTGGTATCCCCACTACTCCTCTTGGATATGTCTTCTTGCCCATACAAGACCAAGAGGTATCCACTGTAGTTAACATGAGCACTGCACTCTCAGTTTTAAACACCTCTGCTTTCCTTGCTCCCCTCCCCATTGTCATGAATGCATTTCAATTGTGGAGATGGCTAATAAGACCATTGTGACCCATATCACAGAATCTCTTCCCCTTTTTATTGGAAGGATTAGCACATTCCCTCCCTTCCTCCTGGTCCCTGAGGTCCCTAGCCACTTACTAGGATATAATCTGTTCCATAAATTACAGGCCACTATTTCATTTGACCTAAAAAAGAACTCCTTCCTTGTGCCCTTCATCCCCAAAACCCTCCTCCTTGGAAAGGGTCCCTATTCCTTTAGGTCTTTTTGCCTTAACTCCTTCCAGTCCTTTGGCTCTTAACCAAATTCCCCCTAGATTATGGGGTTCAGTTGCTACCAGTATCAGGGCAGTTACCAGTGCCCCCATCTATTGTTGACCATTGGACCTGTCTAAATACTTACTTTCTCTGTTTCAATACTCATTCCACACTGAGGTCTTTGAAGGAGTTTGCCCCCTTATTAATATCTACATATCTAAGAGCCTTATTATCCCCTGTTCTTTCCCTGTGAACGTGCTGTTCTTACTAGTCTGTAGCCTTGTGGACATTCTGGTTACTTGTGCATGGTCTCAGAGCAGTTAAGGATATTGTAATACTCTGAGCACCTGTCATCCCCAAACCCCTCACTATACTCAACTTTGTACCATCTTGGGCCACTCACTTTACAGTGTTTGACCTCTATAGTGCCTTCTTCTCAATCCCAGTTGCTTCTGAAAGTCAATTCAACTTTGCTATGACCTGGGAGGGGTGTTAATATACCTAGACTGTCCTTTATGAAGAGATTTACTGAGTCACTACCTATTTCTCATAAATACAGTATAACCTCCTCCTTTGTTTGTCCTCCCAAGATTTGTGTTATGGACTCCATATACCTCCTTAATGGTTTAGCAGCAAGGAATCATGTGGTATCTGACACAAACTCCAATTTCTTGTCTCCTTGGTAAACTTCCTAGGATATAACTTCTGGGCCTCCAGTTATTGTCTCTACTTGTTCCACCTTAGGGACGTCACTTAGTTCCCTGTACTCCACACCAAGCTCCCTGCTTTCCTTGGTCTGGAGGGCTATTGCCATGTCTGGATCCCAGACTTTTCATGTATTTCATGGCTCCTATATGACGTAATGGATTCTGTACCTGAGCCCTTGGTTCTTTCCTCTGATACTCAAAAATTCTTTTATTCACTAATGTCAGCCCTCCAACACTCACAAATTTTAAGTTTCTCCAACTATTCTCTCCCTTTTAATTATTCAACTGAGAAAGAAAGAAATACAATTGGTATATTAACAAGAAAACGTGGTGAAAATTTCTTCTCCCCAACCTCCCAGGGATACTGTATTAAAATTTTGGACAGGGTAGGTAAGAGCCTTCAAGGCTATCTCCCTACACTGGTGGGCACAGCTGTCTTTATTTCTACCACTGGGAACATTTAACTTGACTCTCCATCAACTGCACATGTCCCCCATGCTGCTGAAGTACTCCTGAATTCACACTATATTCAGCATTTCTCCTCTAGCAGGCTAGCCAACTTTGAAGTGATTCTGTTATACAAACCTAACCTATAAAACATATAAATACACTCAACACTGCCACCTATCTACCTGAAGTGGAAGGTGAGGATCAGATTTTAGACCATGACTGTATAATTTACTTAGATTTCTTGTTTTCCCCTCAGGAGAACCTGAAGGAAACCTATTCAAAGAATGTAGAGTGTGACTTATACACTGATGGATCCTGCCTCAGGAAGGAGGAAGGAGACTCGGCTGCCAATGATGGCATCACTACAGCCACAGAAGTGACTGAAGCTTCATCACTAGCTGATGCCCATTCGGTACAACAAGATGAACTAGAGGCAGTAGACAGGGCTTGTGAATTAAGTAAAGGAAAAATGATTAAGATCTATACTGACAGCCAGTACACATTTAGGGTAAAACATGGCTGTGAGACACTAAAGAGATATTGGGGCTCCCTCACCTCCTCAGAATAGCTCATTAAGAATCATAAACAGGCTTCCCATCTATTAGATTGCTTATTGCTTCCTCAATACACCAAAGACAGTTTAGGAATTCAGCAGGGAAGGTCTGATGTACTTGGGTAAGAGTGGAGCACAGTGTAGTGTAGGCAGTGTCAGCATAGCCCTGGCTCCAGCAAACCCAGAGCAGACCTTAAGAACAACTAAATCAGCAGCTACAGCTGTAGCAGTGATTGCTTCTGGAGCTCTCATCCAGACAGTAATGGAGTGAAACATCTGGTCAGAAGGAGATTACAGGGGTCTTTATATGAGCACTGGGGCAGAATTCTGTTGCTTTGCCTGTACTTGGATGTGAGTTGCAGGCCTGAGTGGCAGTCCTGGGGTGAGGATGAGCACTGGCATGGTGGAGCTTGTGGCAGTAATGGAAAGGGAACCCACCTCACAATTCCAGGGCAGAAAAGAATGCTTATGGTCACTCATTGACCAGAACATGAGCCAGGAAAGGAGTAAACACCTCACCTTAGATCATATCACCTTAGAAGAACTGAAAACTTACAGGTCCCTAGAAATATCTCTGAAAATAGCTGCACAAAACCCCTGAAGTTTGGGATATTATGCCCTCCACTTGGAAGTAGAGCCCTGCCTTAACAAAGAGTTAAAAAGTGAAATAATTGGCTGGGGAAATGAGCAAGCAGTGGAAAAAGTCAAACTATAGAATCTTACTTTGGTGACAAGGAAGATCAAGAAATATACTCTGAAGAAGATGACAAAATCAAAGCTCCTACATCCAAAGCCTCCAAGAAAAACATGAATTGGTCTCAGGGCCATGGAAGAGCTCAAAAGATGAAGTAAGTAAAGTAGAGGAAAAATTGAAAAGAGAAATGAGAATGATGCAAGAAAATCATGAAAAAATAAGTCAATAGCTTGTTAAAGGATACCCAAAACAACACTGAAGAAAATAATATTAAAAAAAAATAGACCACCAAATAGCAACTGAGGTCTAAAAAGCCAATAAGGAGAAGAATATCTTAAAAAGCAGAACTGGCCAAATGAAAAAGGAGGTCCAAAAGCTCACTGAAGAAACTAATTCCTTAAAAATTAGAATGGAGCAAATGGAAGCTAATGACTCTATGAGAAATTAAGAAATTATCAAATAGGGGCAGCTAGGTGGTACAGTGAATAGAGCACTGGCCCTGGAGTCAGGGGGACCTGAGTTCAAATCTGGCTTCAGACACTTAACATTTACTAGCTGTGTGACCTTGGGCAAGTCACTTAACTCCAATTACCCTCCAAAAAGCCAAAAAAAAAAAAAAGAAAGAAAGAAATTCTCAAACAAAACAGAATGAATAAAAAAAATAGAAGACAATGTGAAATATCTCACTGGAAAACAAATAAACAGCCAACCTGCAAATTAGATCTAGGAAAGATAACTAACATTATTGGACTACCTGAAAGCCATCATCAAAAAAGTAGCCTAGACATCCTCTTTCAAGAAATTTTCAAGGAAAACTGTCCAGATATTCTAGAACCATAGAGGAAAACAGAAATTTAAAGAATCCACTGATCACTTCCTGAAAGAGATACCAAAAGGAAAACTCCTAGAAATAATATAGCCAAGTTCAGGAGTTCCTAGATTAAGGAGAAAATATTTCAAGCAGCCAAAGAGAAACAATTCAAGTATTGTGGAAACACAATCAGGATAACAAGATTTAGCAGCTTTTACATTAAGAACTAAAGGGCTTGGAATATGATATTCTCGAGGTAAAGGGAGCTAGGATTAAAATCAAGCAAAACTGAGGGCAATCAATGAGGGGGGGTGAATGAGATAAGTGAAAGCATTCTCATAAAATGGAAAAGACTGTCACCAAACTTGAGCTAGGTTTTAGGAGCTCTATCGGCCTAAGTTTCATATTCCTGCAAGTTAACTAATTTTGGGTAACCAGATGTTGTGCCCCTGCTTCCCCTCCATTTTTCCTGTAGGGACTTTTTGTAACAGCCCCATTTCTGCTAAATAAGAGTATTCATAGTTGTATTTCTCTATATTTGGTAGAAGGGACTTTCCAGGGTCCCCAGTAGACTGTGAGGTCATGCCACTCCACCAATGGGGTAATTAGGGGCTTTTTGGTGGGAGGAGTTTGGGGATTTTTATGGGTTTTCTGGGAATTTTGGGGTTTTTCATAGAATTGTTTGTATAAGGGTATATAACTGCTTACTTGACTCTTGCCAGGTGCCTCTCTATACCAGACTCTCTGGGGTAGGTGATGCCCAACTCTTACGAGACTTGTCTTTTGAAATGAAGAGCTTCTGTCTCTATCTTGAAAAACCTCTGGATTTATTTGGGTAAGGGTCCTTGGGGTCTTTATCCCATACAGTTTTTATGATGCCCAATGTGGGGCCTCTCTTTGATTGAGGAGGGGTCTTTCTTTCCGAAGGCCGGGACCAAGCGCGTGCCAGGAATTTTCTGGAGGTCTTGGACTTTGGGGGAGGATTACTGCCCAGTCATACAGAAGGACCTCGACAGAGGGACCTGGAAAGAACAGAAGGCTTATTAGGGCTCCAACTGAAAAGGAAAAGTGGAAAAGTCCAGCCGGCTGGTGGATGTGAGCAGTTCAAGAAGTGTGTGCACACAGCCTGTTGGTAAGCACTCAGTGGTCTGGGAATAATTAGCATAAAGGTGGACTCTTAAGGAAGTTTCCTAATTGATAGTCCAACAGAAGGATGCTGCTGAGCAGAGCTTCACAGGTGACTGAGGAGAAGGGTCCTTAGGGTCGTTATCCCAAACAGGGGGGAATTCACATTCAGTGATGTAGAGGAATTAAATGGATTCTTGAGAAGCCAGAGCTAATTAGAAAAATTGACTTTCAAATACAAGACTCAAGAGAAGCACGAAAAGGCAAACAAGAAAGAGAAATCATAAAGGACTTATTAAATTTGAACTGTTTACATTCTTGCATGGGAAGATGATGCTTGTAACTTGCAAGACTTTTCTTATTATTAGGGTAGTCGGAGGGAACATATATAGATAGAAGTCACAGCGTGAGTTAAATATGAAGGGATGACATCTAAAAATAAAATTAAGCAGTGAGAGGGGAATGTACTAGAAGAAGGAGAAAAGGAGAGGTTGAATGGGGTAAATTATCTTATATAAAAGAGGCAAGAAAAAGTTTTTACAGTGGAGAGAAAGAGGGGGAGGTGAGAGGGAATGATTGAACCTTATTCTCATCAGATTTGGCTTAAGAAGAGAATAAAATATACACTCAATTGGGTATGGAAATTTATCTTAACCTATAGGAAAGTAGGGGGAAGGGAAGAAGGGGGCATAGTAGATGGGTGGGCAGAATGAGGGATGGGTTAATTAGGAGGGAGAGGGTCAAAGGAGAGAATAGAATAAATGGGAGGTGGGATAGGATTGAGGGAAATACAGTTGTGAAATATTCTTTCACAACATGACTGTTATGGAAGTGTTTTGTGTGATTACACATGTAAAACCTAGATCAAATTGCTTGCTTTCTCAATGAATTTAAAAATTGCTCTTATATGCAACTGGGAAATAAGACACACAGGCAATGGGGTATATAAATATAGCTTACCCTACAGGATGATAAAAGGGAAGGGGATAAGAGAAAGGTGGGGTGGTGATAGAAAGGAGGGCCGATTGGGAAAAGGGGTAATCAGAATACCCACCATCATGGGCTAGAGGAAGGGGAGAGATGGGGAGAAAATTTGGAGCTCAAATTTTGTGGCAGTGAATGTTGAATATATGAATAAATAAATGAACTGAAATTTGGAAAAAATCTAATCAAATCAGCCCCTTCATCCCCTTTACCAGGTACTAGATGGTTCCACTGTCTCCAAATGTAATAAACAAAAATAATATTTTAATAATATTTTATTTTAATAAAGAAACCACTTACTATTTTAAAAAAAGAGTTAATGGGATACTTATAACCTCTCTTGCTAAATTCTCTGAGGAGCTAGGTATCCCCTGGCCCAAACCCTTTCATTTAGCTCTTCTGAATCTTAGATCTAGACTAGGGGTTGGTAACCTGTGGCCTTAAGGCTGCATGTGTCTTAATTAACTTTAAAATTAATAAATAGTTTTAATTTCTTGAATTAAGTCCATAGTAGTAAGAATTTTTCCAAAATAACACACATTTTAAACTATATCTAATTAAAGTTTCTTGAATGGACTCTTACTGATTACAGCTAAATTTCCAACATGAAAATGTTCCACACATCTGATTCTATACTACTTGGTCCTCACAAGCTTAGTCCCTATGAGGTAGTAATAGGATGTCCTTTGTCTCTTTACCCATGGGTGGGAAGCAAAGCAGCCAAATGCTCCCTCTTATAATACTTTACTTAGGTGGCTCAGAAAATCTCAGAAACGCACCAACTTGTCTCACAGTTCCACTCTTTATGAATTCCTACTTGACTCAGTGATTGGCTTTATAGGAAATGCCACTTCCAAAAAAAAAAAACAAACCTCCTTCTGGTTATAATGGAATAGTCCTTTTGGAGTCCTGCTTACCACCCCTGCTGCTGTCAGACTCCAGGGAGTAGAATCTTGGATCTGCCTGTCATATCTCAAAATAGCAAGATTGCTGACCTGGATTGTGTAGTCTACTCATGACCTGACATTGAAAAGAAAATGGGGAGCAAAGCAGCCAACATCTGAAGAAGACAACTTTTCCCAAGATCCCCAGCCTGAGAAGCAGATGACAACAGATATAGACCAATACCACAATAAACCAGACATGGATCAAGTTTTAGAGTTACTCACTCTATGAAATAAGACTTTACTTTCTTACTACTGCCCTCTTAGCATCAACACTGATGTTCTTGGAAGTAGCAGATTCTGACTTCTCATTTTTATGGGTTTGTTCCTTTCATTTTTCATGCTGTTCTTATCTCAAATCTGTATGGCTTGTACTGTTTATTCTAGTCCTAATCCTTTTACTCTAGTCAACAAATTTATATGCCTTGACCCACTCAGAAGCCCTATACACTACCCTAAAATACCCAATTTAACTGTTGGGTATGTTATTCACATTCTTCGTCCTTTCAAATTTTATCCACTGCCACCCTGTTAGAAGTTGGAATCATGACCCAGAGATGTTTGGGACCTATTTTACTGGCCTACACATCATTCTCAAAAAAAAAACAACCCTTCTCCTGTTCCTCCTTGGGCTGGGGAGTGAACTAGGTCTGGTCTGTTCCACAGAGTAGCAGCTTTTGTAAAAATGGAGCAACTTATATTCTCTACCTTCACACCTGGAAGCATATCTGCCTATGAGGAAAGGGAATACCCTAACCAAGAAATAGAGAACTTAACTGCAGAATTTAGGACACCTCACATATTAGACCCTTACCTATGGGGTTATTTACACTAAGTAGTCTCTCTAGAAATTCAGGCTCTAATCTACATCCAATTTACATTCTGAGATTTTCTGAGCCAGCCCAGCACAGTATCCACATAAGCATCAACCTTGGATCATTAAATCCCATGCAGTGTAATTGTGCATTCATCATGATCTCATCATGGATTGCTTCCCTAAGCGCCTCTCTTGATTCCTCTGGCCAGCTTCTGTGATCACAGACTTTGCTGAACAGGCCTAGGGTGTCTTACAAAATTACAGATGTCAGGGTGGCTAGGTGATGCAGTGAATACAGCACCAGCCCTGGAGTCAGAAGGATCTGAGTTCAAATCCAATCTCAGACACTTAACACTTACTAGCTGTGTGACCTTGGACAAGTCACTTTACCCCAATTGCCCTGCCTTTCACCCTCCGAAAAAGAAAAAAAAACATATATAAAATAAATTACAAATGCTGCCTATAGCAAGTGGAGTGGGGGAGCCTGCCCTAATAAATCAGAATCAGATCCAAAATAACGGCAACCATAAAGGCATCTATTCAGTTTCTAGAATACCATGGGAATCCAAGAATTACCCCTTGTTCCCACACCTGGAGACACTCTACTTCTTGAGTTTCACTCCATGTAGGATTCATTCTCTATTATCTACACCTTGTTGCTTAAATTGTCCCCTTCCACAGGACTATTCTTACAAAGCTCTACTTCATAGCATAACTTCCCTCCCCTTTGGGGAAGGTCTCTGTACCCCTGTCTACACCATGCCCCCCATATCCCAATTTCCAGATAATCACTCCATTGAAATTCATTTCCAATTAAGGTTGTCCCTCCCTTGACAGCAGAGGCTTGTTTTCCTGCCATTGAGACTCTGTTGGCAGTCACTGGATCACTGACTGGTACCACAACCTCTTTTGGCACATTGGACCTTTCTTTCAGGAACCTCTTGGCATAGTTAACTAAGGGCTTTGAGTGTACTGGAAGACTCATCACCAGCCTGCAAATGCAAGTTGATTCACTTGCCTCATGGTGGAATGACTGGGTAGTGGACACCCTAACTTCCAAGTAAGGAGGGGAATGCACCTTCATTGTGACAGAATGTAGTTTCTAGGTCAACCCCTGCTGCCTCAGAGAGGATGACCTTAGTGCTCTAAACAAGCAAGTAGAAAACTTATAGAATAAGGACCAAACCATTCTGAACTATGTCTTCCTCTTACTTTCCTTTGACTTATTCTTCTGGTTGTCTGGATACATTGGCACTTTCTGTTTCTCCTTGTTGTTTGTCTTGTTGTATGTCCTGGCATTCACTTTTTATCTCAACTATGCACTATTGCCTTACACAAAATAGAAATCATATTACAGGGAGATGTTTCCTCCTATTTGCTGGGCCTCCTGGCCTTTGCCCAAAAGAAGGGCATGTTAGTGACTTATGCTACTCATATTAATTGATATGATATGTGTAACAATTACACAATCTAGATTGGTTGCAGCTCCCATATTTCTCAGGAGATTCTAACTTGAGCCATAGATACAGCAGATACACTGCTGCAGAAAGTGATAAATCAAAATCTTCTGACATGCTAACAATTCACATATTCCTGAGCTTGTAACTGCCAAGTGAATTGAACTTGAGGCTACTCTCATCATGTTAACTCTGGTTTTGCACTCCACTGAATAATCAGGAAGCTCCACAACCCTTAAGACTTGAAAAAATTGAATTAAGATTGTTCTACATAATTCAAGAACACCTGTATTTTTCCTAAAATGCTGGCAGGCACGGGCCTGCCATACGAACTCTTTCAAGCCCTAAGAATGATTGTCGTGTGATCACCCTCCTTGTGAATTTTTTTAAATTTATGTAAACTCTACCTTTAACCAGCAAGAGAAGCCCCTCTCCCAAGGTCGACTTCCATATTCAAACTTTCCTTCCTCACTGTGAAATGAATTAAAACCCTCCTTTATTCCTGGCATACCTGCCTCTATCCTGCTCTGTTTGGCTCTGACTATTCCCAGGGTAAAGACCAGTCAAGTACCAATTACATTTAAAATTATTGTGATGTAAGTAGTTGCTTGAATGCTGTCTATACCATTAGGCTGTGAGCTCCTTGATAGCAGATATTGTTTATTTTGGGTTTTGTTTTGGTTCCTTTCTTTTTTTTCTGCCTGTTTCTATATCAAGGTATTTATTTAGCTGTCTGACACATAATAGGCACTAATTAAATGCTTATTGACTGACCAAGAGTGATTTGGAGAAACATCAGATCTTCCTTTAGATTTTTAGCTTTATTCAGTAAAATAGGAAAAGCAAGAAAATCAGACTGTATTTGAAAGAAATGATTTAAGATTGTACAGGAAGTTGAGGAACTGTGAACATTCTACTTCTATATATCCTTCAAGTACTATCCACTTTGCAGAGGCTCAAAAATATTTGTTATGTGCATGGTCCCCATCCAACCCTGAGCAAGGTGCAGCTTGGGGACTCAGGACTATGTCACTAAACCTAGGTCAAGGATGTGCATCCACAGAATAATCTGGAGTCAGTCAAGTACCAAGTAGGTCAGGACCATACTTCTATCCCTAAATCAAGAACTCAGGATCCCGAAAGTTTAACAACACAAAGCACTATAAAGAGAAACTGCAGTCAACAATTGATTGCTAGAGTATTTATTGGTATTGTAAAGAATGGAATGGAGAAGATCAAGAGATATGTACTGTCCCAATATCCAGGTTTACATGAGGACTTGAAGGGTACCTCTGGAACACACATCTTTTTCATGCACTGAAAAAAAAGAAAGGAAGAGGCTTAGAGGAGATGAACTGTGCTTGATTTGGTCCCCTGGCAAATGGCAATGGCAAGGACAAAAATCATACATTACTGAAATTTTAAAAAGAAAACAAAACAAAATTTGGAGAGTCCTTGGTCAGTGACAGCATTAAGGCAAGAGGAGAAAGAAAAGGTTAAGTTTTGATATCACTCTCTCTCTCTGTCTCTCTCTCCATGTCACTCTCTGCCTCTCACATTCTGTCTCTCTCTCTTTCTGTATCTCTATCAGTGAGAATGATGTAGAGATAAGAAAGGTGAGAAAACAGTTGGGAGAAAAGAAGAGTAATAAAGATTCAGACTAATATAAAAGGGGAAAGAGATATAAAGAAGTTTTGGGACTGATAATTAGCTGACAGTACATATTCAAACATGAACATTGATTCACTGAAAAGAAAAATGAAGTACCTCTGAGATGGAGAAAATGGATATCCTCCTTACTGGCCACCTGGAGAGCCTCCTTGCTGAGTACCTAGTTGACAAACTGGAGGTGAACATCTCCAGGGGGATCTGGAGGTCTAGGTTTTTGATTACCACCTGATGGTGGCCAGAGTCCTGATCACTCTGCTGGAAGTTGTATGGTGCCATCTAAATCTTCTGAATTTGATTCATTTTCTGAGAGGAGACAGCACAGGTATAAAATAGTCAAATGAAGGAAAAGTTCTGATTCATAGTGGATGCAGACAGAATGGTTTGGGTCATAGGTTAGTGATCCATAGGCTAATGTCCAAAGGACAGAACCCTTCCTGCCTTCTCAGTAATGTTGAATGAGGGTGACCCAAGCTTACCTGGTGAATGTCTAATAAAGATCTAAAAGATCCAGGATTGTCCCAGGCTCAAGGTATGTCTGGAGGATATTATGTGATAGAAGATCATACAAGCAATTGAGAGGGAACAGGTCTAATGTAGACTCATATAATGACATCAGAAGACATTGACAGCTTGCCATATCAAAAGCATGACTTATCTCTCTCTATGTCTTTGTCACTTGTGTTTCTTACATGTGCATCCCCTCATCTGAGGATTCCCACATGTTCTCTATGTATGGATCCCTGCTACATATTTTAATATAGTTTTATAAAAGTTTTTTTAATTTTACAAAACATTTGTAAAATTCCATTCTTCTACTTAGTATTGAGAAAGCAATTCATAATTTTCATATTAATCTATATGATATGTGTAGCAATTTAGCTGTCTTTCTGGCTTGGGAGTCAGAGCTCACAATTGCAGCTTAAACTGATTAATCAAAACTCTGACGATGCTCAAAATCACTGGACCTTAAGTGAAGTGAATCAAAGACTGAAGAATGTGTTCCCATCACAGAACTCCAGTTCTGTACTTCAGGGAAGGTGGTCACAAGCCTCAAAGGCTTGACTCCAGAATTGTTGGGACTTATACATTTCTCAAGGGAAACCATGATTGCTTGTAATCCACCTTCTTCCCTCCTTCTCCAGCTATGATTTAAGTATATTACCTGTGCTTTTACTTCAGTAATGAGGCCATTCCTCACTCTGAAACTGATTAATTAAATTAATTGTTTACTAGTACTCCCATCTCTAGGCCTGCTTTGTGCAGCTCCAAACATTCTCAGATTAGAGACTGACTCAGCAAAATCCTGTTAACATTATCGGTAAAGAAAAGTACATTCAAACTTCAATGAGACTGTTAAAATATTTACTTTACATTATTTTTTGGCATTTGTTATGAATTTTTCCCATCAATTAATATTTGTTAAGTGCCTAAAATGTGCCAGGTACTATGACTGACCAGTGCAAAGTACATTAGTACTGGTGCAAAACCTTAGTGGGACCTCTTGGCCTATCGTTTAAAGAAAATTCTGTCACATTAAATTTCCAGAAATTGGGGGCAATTGAATTGTGCTCTAGAATGAGAGGAGACTTCTGGCTCAGGGAGGGAATGAGGGAATGTAGAAAAGGGAAGGAAAGATTGGATATAAATGTTGGTAGTTGACATCCTAAAGATTTTTTATGGTCCTGAATTGAGCCATTAATGACCTCTTACATTCTAGCTATTTAAGGGTGTAAAAGTGAACAAAGTAAGGTTATTAGAATTATTTGGGGACAGGGAAAATGGATATTTTTTCTAAAAAGTGGGGCAAAATTTCTCATGAATTGCTTCATCTCTTGACACTGAATACGTCCAAATCTCCTGCTGCTCTGATTGACAGAATCATTAAAACTGACGACAGGGTCAAACACATGCCTCCTCAATTTATGATATGAAAGTCCTTGAAAGGTTCTACTTTATGATACATATAGAGACAATTTCAATGAATAGTCAAAGTGAAGTCCAGTTGCATGTAGGAAAGATTTCAGTCCAGCAGTCGTAAGACTGTACGTATAGAATCTTGTTCAGAGTTCTCTGAGGAGAAAAATGTGAAATAGCAATGAATGACAAACTTTTCCGCATCTCAGTTTAGTCCACATATTTTTTGTTTTGTTTTTACCCGATATGATGGCTAAGGAGGAATTCCTAACTCTTTAGGGGATAGTTTAGGCTCTGTCTGAGCAGTCCCTCACAGAGAGATCATCTGTACCTTGAAAAAATTGTACAAACACATTGACAAAAAGGAAGGAGTCCATGCAGTAAAGGGAAGAATTGAATTGAATGTCTATATGGTGTCAAAATCTGAATGGAAAATGATAAATGTAATCATCTGCATTTCCAATGTACAAATTTTTTTTTGTCCCATTAATGGAAAAGTTCCATTACAGACAGAAAATTTTTACTTTTCTTATCAATATTTTGTGCCAGATAATTCAATTAAATTCATTAAGAAGATATTAAGTGCTTATTATGTGCCAGTCACTTTGTTAGGAGCTGAATGTGCAAAGAAAGAAGAAATTGTCCATGATGTTGAGGAGTTTAGATTCTATTTTGGAAAACAATATACACATAGAAAATAAAATACAAGACATGTTAAAATAATAATAATTTCTTAGGCGAAGGGAACATCTGGACAGGGAGTAGATCAGGAAATCAAACAGATTTCTTATAAGGAGATAACATAAATAGAAGTTTAATAGAGAACTTTAATCATAAGCTAGAAATTCTAAGAAGTAGAGATGAGTAGCAAATGTATTGTAGGCGGTGGGAACAGTAGAATAAAAGTATGGAAATATAAAATGTTCTGAATGAGGAACAGCAAGGAGAATTGATGACTGAAGAAAAGAATAAATAGGGTTGCTTTGGTTTCAAACCCAGGGTAGAAAACAGATTTGTGGAGTCATCAGAATGTGGGAAATAAGAATACCACCTCCTATTTATCCAACTCTAGGAAGACAAAAGCAACTTAATTACTGAGAATGACTAATTCCAAATGACTTCACTTGAATTATATCCTAATCCAACTCCCAATAACCTCCTAAAATGATCATAGATTCTCTGTGTCCCCCACTTACCATCATCTGTGGTTTGATATGAGCTTAGGGCCAAAAGGGTCTCTGAGAAAAGGAATAGTAACCACTTCATAGCAGCCATGGTGTTCATGTTACATGTGTTGAATGGAACACAGGCAACTGCTCTTATAAGGACCTCAGAAAAAATATCCCTTTTGAAACATTACTCTCAGTGCTTGATCTGAAGACATTGTTCATGTCTAGATCACTCCCATCCCTAAGTTTTGGTTGGATTGAATTTGAGGGCTGGAAAAATCTTCTGCTCAAAAAGTCACAAACAAATCTAAATTATCCAAAACCTTTGAAGTCACTTTGCCTGGAAACCCTACATATAAAGTTGTGATTACAATAGTGGGTAGTCTTTCATCTTGTGATTTCCATCTCATAAAGAAACCTGGACTCCTTGAGGGTATTTTGATATCCTGTGTTGCATAAGTCATCTAAATGTCATTGACTCAGTTCCTTTCCCTAGCTTTCATCTGTTGCCAAGAATGAGCCAGTGAGGTCAATATACAATGGAAGGATAAAAATAACAGAAATGAAATCACTAGATACAATATTTGTACAGTAAAGTTCCTACCCTGTCCTGTACTATTATAAGCTAAATAAACATTAGCAGCTGTATTCTTTGGTCACCTGAAGATACCACAACTCTCTCCATCATTCCTTCTTCACTAGTATCTTAAATGATATTTCCAAAAACTTTACTAAATTATCATTTAAGTAAATGTTTGATGTTCAGAACCTATTCTTTCCCAAAACTAACGTGTCCCTCCATCCTTCTTCCAAATATTCTGCTTACCAAATCCCTCTTATGAAGTACTCCTCTAGGTGAAGAAATTTTCCCTCTGTTATTTCCCTTAGATATCTCATTTTCATTACACTCAGTCCTTTCTCTTCCCAGATTCACAGACTCATAAGAACTATTTTACAGACTAAGAGTGGGAAAGGATTTTAGAGGCCATATAGTGCATCCCACTCCTCTTCCATATAAAGAATATGAAGTTGTATGAGGGAAGTGACTGCTCCATGATCAGAAAGTAGGTAACAGAGGCTGGGTGCAAACCTTTCCTTATTGGTTTCTCTATTGATGGAGAAGTGATTCATTATTATCCATGACTGAGATTGGCCTTTAGAGTTAATTGTTATTGGGATTTTAATTTTCATTACTATATTCATTACACATGTTTTTCTCCTAGTTCAGCTTATTTCATTCTTTATTAGTCCACAATTTTTCCTCGGTTTCTCTACATTTATCATTTTCTTCATTTCCTGTAATTCAATAAATAGTTTGTGACATTTATATGATTTATTCAGCCATCCTCTAGTACTTGGGCATTTATATCATTTCAAGTATTGTTTTCTACAACTAAAAAAAAAGTTATAAATAGCTTCTTAAATATGTTTGTTCTTTTTCACTTTCACCTTGACATGAATGCGAAGTAGTGAGATTGAGAAAAAGGACATAAACAAGTTATTACTAGTCTTAATTATAAATTGTTTTGAAAAATATGTGGACTTATTCACAGTTTGACCAAAACTGGATAAATGTGGCTGTCTTCCCATGGCTATAGTTCAATACTTTGTGTTGTATTTGACTCTTTGCTACCTCATTTGAGATTTTCTTGGCAAAAACAACAGAGTGGTTTGTCATTTCCTTCTCCAACTCGTTTTACACATAAGGAACTGAAGCAAATAGAGTTAAGGAACTTGCTCAGGGTCTCACAGCTAATAAATGTCTGAGGCCAGAATTGAACAAGGAGTCTTCCTTGTTCCAGGCCATATGACTCTATCCACTGAATTGCTTTGCTGCCTATTATCCCTCAAAAGTAAACAGTATCAATTTTAAAATAATTTTGGCAGGTTAAGAGTTAGAAGGCTAAACTTCAGAGTTCTTTTCATTTATATTTTTCTTATAATTAATGATTCAGAAACATCTTTAAAGTGTTTATAGAGGGTTTGAAATTCTTTTGAAAAAAAGTTCAGTTGCATATTCTGGAAAATTTGGCTGTTATTTTTACCGAACTAATATTTTTGTCTATTTTTTTTCTCTTACATGGGGTGGGCCTACTGGACAAGGGAAGGGTGATATTTATTTGGGAATTAAATTGCTGTGCAAAAGATAGAAATATATTTGTTTAAAAAAAACAGTTCATATTTACCTTAGCCACTTAATTTTGGGGTAATATTCATGGTCAACTATTAGTCTCAATCTCATATATGATTTGGATATCAGATTATCCAGGGTATATATTGTAAATGTTTTCCTACTCTACTGTTTATCTTCTTATTCTAGTTGCATTGACTTTATTCCTGTAAAATATATTTTATATACTAAATAATCAACCATAGTCACAAATGGAAAAATATATTCCTTTCTCTTTTCTTTCTTCTGACTTTCTTTCTTTGTTTCATCCTTCCTTTCTTTTCTTCTTTTCTTTTTTACAAATCATTCCCCAGTTGATAAATGTTCAAAGGACATGAACAGGCAGTTTTAAGATAAATAAATTAAAACTATCTACAGTCATATGAAAAAATGCTCTAAATCACTATTTATTGGAGAAATGCAAATCAAAACAACGCTGAGGTACCACATCACATCTATCACATTGGCTTACATGACGAACAGGGACAAAAATAAATTCTGGAGAAGATGTGAGAAATTGGAACACTAATGCATTTTTGGTGAAGTTACAAACCGATCCAACCATTCTGTATAGCAATTTGGAACTATGCCCAAAGGGCTATAAAATGCACATACATTTGGACCCAGCAATTCTACTTATAGATCTATATCCAAAAGAGATCATAAAAATGGGAAAAGGAGCTACACGTACAAAAATATTTATAGCACCTCTCTTTGTTGTGACCAAGAATTGGAAGTTGAGGGGATATCCATCAACTGGGGAATGGTTGAACAGAACAAGTTGTGGTATATGAATGTAATGGAATACTATTGTGCTATTAGAAATGACAGGGAAGGGGAGCACAGAGCATGGGGGCTAGATCAGTGCAGACTCAAGACCAGGCCATAGCATAGCCACAGTGAGTCTTCATGAGTGGATTTATCCACTGAAGGCACAATTTGCAGGACAGAGGATATGTCTGAGCTGGGTAAGAGACAAGCACAGAGCCTGTGGCAATGACAGCAGCTACTCCTGGGGCTATCAATCCACAGTCTGGATGTTTAAAAATCACCTGCCTTAACTTCCAAGAGCCAAGATGGTAGAGTAAACCCTAGCTGTTCTAATCCCCCTCTCTGACCCTGAAAACCCAAAGAATATTGCCCCAGTAAAATCCTGAAATAGTGGAACCAATGGCAGACTTAGGCATCCTAGAGGAAGGGCATGGCTGAAATTGTTCCAAGCCTGAAGTGAAGGCATCCGCAAAAGCCCCATTTCAGCTGAACAGTTAGAGATTCTGAAGCCCAGGAAGGTGGAACCAGCAAGCACTCTAACATCAGAAGCCCAGGTGTGCCTTAGCACCATTAGGGAAGTCTGCAGATACCAGTGTGGCCCAGCCACAAGTTGCTGAGTCTGCTTGAGCTCTTGCCCAGGGGCACAGAGGCAGAAACCTGAAGAGGCCAGACCACCCCTCCCCTACATCTCACTCTGTGTTCCTCATTGTAACCCAAGGGAAACACTGAAAGTCTTGGACTGGGTCTTAGTCTAGACACCCAGAGGCCACAGCACACAAAGTAAAAAACCAAGCTTCAAAGCTTCCAGCTTAAGAAGTGTGGATCAGAGCCCTCTGTACCCCAGAAAAAATTTAAAAACCAAAATAGCAAAGCAGAAGACAAATTGACCAATTTTTAAAAAATTATAATTGCCAAAATGGAAAAAATATCTCAATGAAGGAAAAAAAATCCTTAAAAAGCAAAAGTTTTGAATTGAGAAAATAAATCCCTATAAATGAAATCTGAACATATAGAAAAGGAGCTTCAAAAATTAACCAAGGAAAATAATTTGCTAAAAATTAGAATCAGTCAAATCAAAGCTAATGACTCTATAAGGCATCAAGTCCAGCAAAACCTAAAGATTGAAAAATGAGAAGGAAATGTAAAATATCTCATCGGAAAAAAAAATTGACCTGGAGAACAGATCCAGGAGAGATAATGTAAAAATTATTGGTCTACTCGAAAGCCATGATGGAAGAACAAACAAACAAAACAAAACCTGGAAAACATCTTCTAAGACATTATCAAATAAAATTGCCCTCAGCTCCTAGAACGAGAGATTAAAATAGTTATTGAAAGAATCACCTCTGAAAGAGATCCCAAACTGGAAACTCCAAGAAATGATGGGCATGTGGGCTTCAGAAAAACCTGGAAAGACTTAATATGAACTGATGCTGAGTGAATTGTGCAGGAGAACATTGTACACAGTACCAACCACATTTCTTCTCACCAGTGCAAGGATCTACAACAACTCCAAAAGAATCATGATGGAAAATGTCATCCACATCCAGAAAAAGAACTTTGGAGTCTGAATGCAGATCAAACTCTGTTATTTGCTCCCATTTTATGTTTGTTGTTTTGTTTTCTTTCTTCTTTCTCAAGTTTTTTCCAATTGGTTCTAATTCTTATTTACTTCATTACTAATGTGAAAATAGGTTTAATGTGAATGAATATGTAGAGCTTAAATCAAATTTCATGCTGTCTTGGAGAAGGGAGAGGAGAGAGAGAGGTGGAATAAATTTAAAATTCAAAATCTTAAGCAAATGAATATCAAAACCAAAAATTAATTAATTAATTAAAAATGATTACTTTCATGTACATATTTTATATACTTTTAATTTACTCAAATCAAAAAATTCTGTTTTTCTGCTTATTCTCAGGAATTCCTGAGTAAACCATCATGACTTCTGCGAATAGTGATTATATTTTTATTCTTTCCAATTAAAAATTAACAATGAAATAAAAAATATTTCCATGTTCATATATATATGTATATATACACATATATGTATGTGTGTATATATATATATATATATATATATATAATTCATCATGCAACTTTCAAAGTCATCCTCCTATTTGTTCTTTTGTTAAATTTCCTCTGTCTACTATTTTGAAATTTAAAAATATATTTTATAGAACCTTTTTTGGTTGTTATACTTCCCAAAACTGTTTCCGCAAGGATCAATCTTCCTTCCCTGACAGCCCTTCCATACAATAAATAGCATTTTTTTTAAAGAAGATTAACTGAATGAAGAAGGGTGGGGGATGTCAAACTTGATAAAAATGTTTAAAATCTAAAAATATACTAAATTTTTCTCATTCATGGACCTTCCACCTCTGAAAAGGATTTGGCTGGGGGTATCTTTTCATATCTCTTCTGTGGACTGTACTTATTCTCTAAATATTTTACAATATGGAGATATAGCCAAGACAGTTGAGAGAAACCAGAAGTTATCTGTGCTGTACTCAGTTTCCCTCAAAAATAGCACTAAATCAAACCTCTAAACAAATTTTGGAGTGACAGAATTAACAAAAAATGGAGTGAAACAATTTTATAACCCTTGATAACTTAGAAGGACTTTAGGGAAAGGTTTATCTCACTTGAGTAACGGAGGAGCACAGTTGGTGATTATACAGGTAATGTCTAGGAAAGATGTTGGCAGGCTTTTAACCACAACACAGATCAACAACCAAGGCCCACAGTCCTGGTTCAGCAGACTACTGGCACAGCAAGCCAGTTGTGAAACCTCCTGCCCCAATGAAACAGGTAACCTGCCAGCCCTGGAACCCAGGGAACAAAAGACACAACTAGGTTGGGCCACCCCAGTGTAGTGAGAGAATCATCAACTTCATAGGCCCCAGCACAGAAAGCCAGTGACCAAGCCATTGGCCCTCAGTGTAAGAAGCTCAGGACAGTGCCCCTGGTACCTCTAGAGCAGAGCTCAACTTGAAAAGTCATGAAATTGGCTAAAAATGAGCCAAAAGCCAAATAAAAAAAACACAAAAGAGCCGTCATCATAAAGTCACTATGGAGACAGGGAAGATCAAGACACATACTAGAGATATAGAGGAGCTTCAGAAGGATTTAGAAAACCAAATAAGAGAAGTGGAGGAAAAAATTTTTTTTAAATTTTATTTTAGTTTACATCATTCATTTCCACGAGATTTTTAGTTACAGATTTTCTCCTCATCTTTCCCCTACCCACTGCCCCAAAACAGCCATGCCAGTGTATCCCCCCTCCCCCAATCTATTCTCTCCTATGTCTTCCCCCCTTACCCCTCTGACTTTTCAGTAGGGCAGGATGGATCTCCCAACCACAGTGCCTGTGTTTCTCAAGTTCAGTTAGATGTAGTTAATAATAATAATAATAATAATTGCAGATATATATATACATATATATTTTTAACATTTGATAATAGAACTTTAGATTCTAGATTCTTTCTCTTCCTCCCTCGTCACCCACCCCCACTGGAAGGACAAGCAATCAAATAC
>JAQQSU010000042.1:41730-57827 GCA_028627135.1 Pseudochirops cupreus | reverse complement strand
ATATACATATATATATTGTCCTAGGTGAAAGAGTTCTATAGCATTCTAACAGAACAAAGCATAGTAACCTTGGACCTAAAGAAAGAGCTCTGATATCTAGCCAAGCAGGTGCCCAAAGGCTAAAAATAGAAGAGTAAGGCAATTCGACTGGACAAGCCTGTTAGTAGCTGCCTGGTGGCAGAATAACCTTCCTGACCATGGCTGAGAGTCACTTACTAGTAGTGGCAGACCTTGATGAGGAGGAAGCACAGACACTAAGTGACCTATTTGACACAGTTCAGCAGCAGGTTAGCCTAATCAGTTGAGATATTACTACCAGAGCATTGGGCTGACCTGTCACTCTAGCAAAGACACAATAACTTGCCAAAGGTCAGATCAACTGGATAGCCGAGCAACTTGTACAAAATTTTATGGGGACCTTCTGGAAAAGGCCTACAAGGACCTGCAGTTGCGCAGTTGTTGCCCTTTTGTTCCCTACATACAGCATATGTGTCGGAGACCACTCAACCAGCTCAAATAGTTTGTTAAACTTTCATTGTAAGCATTTACACCTCAGAAATTGGCAAAGGCTACAAATCAGGGATTGATTTATTGTTTTGTTGATCAACTAGACTTTAGAAAGTGTTAATAATGCGCATTAAGCTTAAAGGAAACACACTGGTGGGGACTCATGAATTAGCATTTCAAATAATAGCCACCCACAATTTTGACCTAGAAGCCTTGGAGGAATAATAGCCACCCCTCTTGGTACCTGACCTGCCAATGATTGTGTGAATTGGTCAAGTAAGTCTCAAAGGAGTATAACATAAACATCTCCAATTCCTTCAGCTGATGACATGAACTCAAAGTCCTTTTTATCCTGAGTGCCCTCCTCTGGATACTCTCCAACTTGTAAACATCCACCTTAAAATATTATGCACAGAACAGAACACAATACATTAAAAAAGATCTGACTGGGACAGGGTACAGTAGAATTATCTCCTGCCAATTCCTGGAATTCTTCCTCTATTAATGTAATCTAAGATAACATTAGCATTTTGGGCTACCACATTATACTATTGACACATTTAGGTTGCAGTCCACTAAAATTCATGAACTGTTTTTAGCACAGCAGCTATCTAACCATTCTCTCATCTAGAAATGATGAAGCTAGAATTTCTCTCAGCGAGCTTCTGGAGGCTGGGCTGCTACTGATGGACTAAGGACTGAACTGAGAATTGAGAAGAACTGAGAAGAGAAATGAGAACTGAGAACTGAGACAGAACTTCTTGAATCCATTTACAGTTACATATTTTCAGGTATATTCTGTCACATAGAACTTCCCTACTTTCTGTTTGATCATTTGCTTAAATAACTGGGTTTATTTGCTATTCGTTATTTGTGATAATTCTTTGTATGACTAGCATTTGGTCAGGAGGGGCTTAAAGTAGTGAAGAGATAGTTTTCTTTAAAGTGATAAGTGGAGGCAGGCCCAGAGACCCAGTGTGGCAATGTGACCAAGCAGGAAGGCCCCAGACACCCAGTGCAGTGGGGAGACTCACCAGGAAGGCCCCAGAAACCCAGTGCAGTGGGGAGACTCACCAGGCAGGCCTAGACACCCAGAGTGGCAGCACAGCCCAGCAGCCAGGCCTGGAGCCCCAGCGTGGCAGTGCTACCCACTAGGAAGGCCCCAGAGACCTGGAGCACCAAGAGGCCATCTTTGTACATGGCCTGCTGACCCACCAACCACAAGGGCCACTCCCAGGCCTATCACCCCAGGGCAGGGACCAACTGAGCTGGGTAAGAGATAAAGGGAGGGCCCACAGCAGGGGCAGTAGCTACCCCTGGGACTACCCATCCACAGCCTGGATATTTAAAAAGGCCCTAGCTGAACCTCCAGGGACCAAGATGACAGACTGAACCCCAGCTGCTCCAACCCCCCCCCCAACCCCAAAACACAGTAATTATTACCCCAGAGGAAAATTTTAAGCAGTAAAGGCTTAGGAACCCCAGAGAAAGGGCATGACTAAGGTCCTGCCTCAAAATGGGAAGAAAGCAGGCTACAAAGACAAAGACAAAGACTCCGGAATCCTATTATGGTGAGAGGGAGGAGAGAGTACTGACTCCACACCCACAGCTGAAGCCTTAACAGGGACTATAACCTGGTTTCAGGCACAGAAAGCATTTCTAGATGAGCTCAAAAAGAACTTTTGAAATCCGGCTTAGAGAGGTAGAAGATAAAATCAACAGCTCTTATTAAAACAAAATTGCAAAGTTAGAAAAACATTACAATGAAGAGAACAGCTCCTTAAAAAGTAAAATGTGTGAACTAAAAATGAAATCTGAGCATATGGAAAAGGAGCTTCAAAAACTGAGGAGAATAATTCGCTAAAAACTAGAATCAACCAAATTGAAGCCAATGACTCTATGAGGAACCAAGACTCAGGCAAACAAAATATCAAGACTGAAAAATTAGAAAAAGAGGTAAAATATCTCAATGGAAAAATAACTGACCTGGAAAACAGATCCAGGAGGGACAATCTGAGAATCATTGGTCTACCAGAAAATTATGATGAAAAAATGAGTGAGGATCGCACAGGACCTAACAGCCTCAGCACTGAAAGATCAGAGGAACTGAAATATGATTTTTCACAAGGCAAAAGACCTCAGGCTGCAACCAAAGATCACCTATCCGGTAAGACTGAGCATAATCTACTAGAAATGATGAAGCTGTTGTTGTTTTTGGTAACCAAATGTAGGACTTTATTTATCCCTACTAAACTTAATTTTATTAGATTTAGTCTAATGATATAGTCCAGAGGTGTCAAACATAGGGACAACCTTCTGAATGTGGCCTCAACCATATTAAAACATAATTGGGAAATATATAACAAAATAAATAATTGTACAATATAGATAACGTTAACATGTGGTTTCCTAAGCCAATGTGCTGCCACAGGTATCCTTATGTATCTATTTCTGTTTGAGTTTGATGCAACTACTCTAGTCTATAAAAATGCTTTTCAATCTTGATTCTGTCATACAGTTATACAGATACAGAGATACAGTTATCTCTCTTAACTTTGTGTCAGACTACAGATCACAGGGACAGAAGGAGGAGATAGATAAAGAGTTTGGGAAATACAACAGAAGTGTGACACAGTGGTATTCATTTATATACACACACACACACACACACACAAATATATGTGTATATATATACATATGTATGTATGTATGTACATATATGTGTGTGTGTATGTATGTATATAGTATTGACAGAAAATTTTGAGTATCCAAATATGTATTAGAGTATTCTCTCTCCACAGAAAGCAGAGTAGCTAATATTTCTTTGATGTGCTGTAGTGATCATTTTATCCTTCAAAACGTGGTATAATTAATAAATTTGATTCTATTCTAGATACGATTCCTAGTAATTCACTGACTGGTGGTATGGACATGGTGAGAACTCTAGAGGAAACTGACTGCTCTCTCCGAGAATTTCTGATGTAAATCTGGGTATACTCTGACAAGCACCTTAAAGTTTGAGAAAGCAGATTTCAAAGGGTTGAAAGCAAAACTAGGGAGTATCCCATGGGCTAAATGCTATAGAGGAAGTTATCCCAGGAAGGATGAAAGATGCTCAAGAATTATATTCTTTTTTCCACTTAATAGTACTATATTTTTTCAAATTATATGTAAAGATAGTTTTTCACATTCACTTTTATAAGATTTTGAGTTCAAGAACTATATTCTTAAGGTAAAAAGAGAAATAATTTTAGTGAAGAGAAAAAATATAATTGGTCTATAGTATTAATTCCCAAACTTTTTGCTCTCAAGAACCCTTTACATTCTTAAAAATTGTTGAGGACCCCAAAGACCTGTTGTTCGTGTGGGTTATAATTAGTGACTTTTTCTGTTATTACAAATTAAAACTGATAAAAATATAAAATAGTTGCTAAGTCATTAAAATAACAATAATAAACCCATTACATACTAACAAATAGCTATATATTTAAAAAAAACCCATCAATTTAAATACTTTTGAAAGTCTCTTTAAAGTCTGGCTTAGTAGAAAACAGTTGGATTCTCAAATCTGCATTAAATCTGTTGCAATGTTATTTTGGTTGAGATATATGAAGAAAATGTGGTCTCACGAAATAGTTAGTCGGATAATGCAGAGTGCTATTATGGACAAATATCATCTTAGCATTATTATAGAAAATAGTGTTGACCACATAGACACCCTTGGAGCTCTTGGGGTACCCTAGGAATTTGCAGATCATACTTTGGGAACCACTGGTCTAAAGAGACCAATATGTATGCACAAGGGCCTCACCAACCATACTAAATTTTAATTAGATATATGAAACAAGGCCAGGTAATTAAGGATGAAGATAAAAGAATAGTATGATGGTGTATAAATAGTGTCAGAAGTGATAAAGCTTGTAACAATGCAAGGCTGGTAAGGGGAAACTTTTTTTTTTAATTTGTATTGGGACAGAAAAGAATGGAGAAGAAGAAAACATTAGGTCCTTTATTTTGGATGAATAGAATAATGATAAATGGTAACAGGAAGAAGGAGGAATCATTCAGTTTTTATTTTGCTTCTGTTTTCTCTACTAAGGAGGAAAACTTTTGCAAAAGAGATAGAACACAAATGACTAACAGGGAATTGACACCTAAAATGAGGCTATAGATACTTTGGCTGAATTCAGATCACCTGGCCCAGATTTACTACATCCTCCAGTATTAAAAGAACTGGAAGATAATGAATGGTTGAACCATCATAAATGATATTTAATTGATTATGGAAGATAGCACCAGAAGATAGAAAAAAAAAGTATGTCCCAACTTTCTAAAAAAAAAAAATGAAGATAATAATCTGTAAACCATATACCAGTGAGTTTGACTGTGATTCCTAGGAAAATTCCACACAAAATCAATTAAAGAGATGTTTGGGCACCATCTATAAAGGGAAGCAGTGGTTCCAAAGAGGGAGCATGACTGCTTCAAGGACAGATCATGCCACACTAACCAGATTTCCTTTTTGTTTGAATATCTAAACAAGCAGATGAGAGGAGAACTATGTACATAATTTATTGAAACTTTAGCAAAGGTTGTGATAAAATGTCTCAAACCATTCTAATAGAGAAGATGAAGAGATGTGGTTTAAACAATAATATAGTTTGAAGAAATCACACATGGCTAGATGACCAGATTCAGAGTAGTGGTCAATGATTCAGTAGACCCACATATTCTTCAGTGGATCTGGTTTTGCTTCTAATGTTTTTTAAGACATGTTCATTAAAGATAAAGGTAAACATCGTACATATGATGACCAACCTTGATAAACTGGACTATCCTCAACAACGCACAGCTAAAGACAACTCTACAAGCCTCAGGATGGAAGGAGATACCTAAACTCAGAGAAAGATATAGAAAGACTATAGTTTAAATGGAGACTGAAGCAAAACACGTTATCGTTCTCTTTCAAAAAAAAAAAGGTAAAGGTAAGATGACATGTGCATACCATTGTCAGAGTCAGAAGATTAGGTTTGAATTTTCTCTATTTATTATTTTCTTGACCTTGGACTGTCACTTCACTAGTAGGGGTCTCAATTCTGACATCTATAAAATAAAGTTCTTGGACTAGATGGCCTCTGAGTTCCCTTGTAACTCTTTATCTCTCATCTTATAAAGCACATTAAGAATCTACCTAGTGGTACAGAAAGACATCAGCAATTCACTGTCTCCTGTAAGAAAATACTTTAATTTACTGACATAGGTGAAATTCTTAAAATTCATTGTTATGTTAAAATATTTTATTATCTCAGAGGGGTGCTAAGTTGGCATGGATTAGTTTAACCTATTAACCATTATGATTCCAACGTTGCCTGAGAATATGACATGTGAATTATAGTTCAGGTAACTCTCAATATTATGCATTTTTCCATTTCTTGAAACTGCTTGAGGTATAGTCTTAAGCTTCCTTAATTAACTATAATTTTTTAATAGATCTTAAAAGATTAAATAACCAATTCCCATTCTTTATTTACTTTTTGCCACACCTAAAGGAGATTTGCAAATTTCCCTTCTGGATTTCCTTTGAGATGCCCCCACTTCCCCAACCACTTCTGAATATTCTAGACAACTTTTTTTTTTAATTGCTGCACAACTTTAAAAAAAAAAAAGCAATCACAATGTATTGCCATGTAATTTTATAACAAAAATGACCCAAAAAAGGCATTTGTCAATGTGTGTATGTGTGTTCCTTATTATTTCATTTTCAAAATCACACATACACTCTAAATCAATTGATTTTACTCCCTAAATCACTCTTGGTAGGAGCACAGTAGGCCTTTATATTTATTAAAAGAGTCTTTTCTTTTTAATTTACCCTATATATAACATCTTGTCATCTTGCTTTGTCTTGCTCATTTTGTTTCATGTGAGTGATATTTTGCCCAACCTCTCTGACTGATTATTTACCTGTTGAAATATTTACATTGACTCTTTGAGGACAACGGCTGCTCCTGGCAGAATTACCTCTTGGCCCCAGTGGGCCAAGCTCTGAACTTTTCCAATTGAAAAGGTCAGGCAGTTATGGGAAGTGACAATTTTTAATTTTGTAACCTCTGTAGGGATCTGAGTGCTACTGACTTGAACAAATAAATTAGCATGGAGCTGGTGGCCTTTGCTAACTGAAAACTGCCCCATGAAGAGGAAGCAATTTAACTCCAATAAATGGAGAGAGATGCTGGCTGTTCCTATGAAAGCATCAAGCTGAGTCACCATGAGAACTAAGAAGTCTGAGTTATTGCTCTCCTAAATCTCCTTTAGGGTTGTTTGTTTTTTTTTTCCCTACTAGTTAAGTGTTCTTAGTTTCACTCAGTTTATTTTCATCCAAAGGAGATTACCTATTGATTTACATTATCTTCATAGCCAATGATATTTGGCTTTCCCAAGTTACAGGACTCCTTATGGGATATTTAGGAGCCAAAAGGCAAGAGTGACTGATCATACTATGAAACTTCTCCAAACCTGAAAGGGTTTTAATAATGCACGCATTACTCCAATAGCTCCTATTTCTATTAAATGGAGGAATATTTATTTCATAGGTTCATCTAGGTGGTTAGGTGGTTCAGTGGATGACCTAAAAGATTCGGTGTCAGGTATACCTGAGATTGAATCCTACCTGAGAAATGTATTAGCTGTGAGACTCTAGGGAAGTCACTTAACTTCTCTCATTTTCTTCATCTAATACAGTGGTTCTCAACCTTCCTGATGCTGTGACCCTTTAATACTCATATGTGGGCATATCTGCATGTGGGCAGACCCGCCTGGAGACAGATAGAGGAGCAGTGTCTCAGTTCCTAAGACCATCGGGAATATGTGTTTTCCGATGGTCTTAGGCGACCCCTGTGAAAGGGTTTTTTGACCCCCAAAAGGGTCGCAATCTACAGGTTGAGAACCACTGATCTAATAGCACCTTTCTCAGTGGATTGCTATGAGGACAAAATGAGTTACCATGTAAAGTGCTTTGCAAACCTTAAAGTATCAAATAAATGCTAGAGATTTTTATCATAACATGGACTGAACAGATTGAGACTGCCATTTCCTTTTCAAATGCTTGCTTCCTTGTCTAGGAATAATGAAAGAAGAATCTTAGATCTGAAGTTCTATGAGCAGTGCTATTTGAGGCTCTATTAACAGAACATCCGCTGACACATTGGGAAAATTAATTTGCATTCTATATTGCTCTATGGCCCTATAAAAAAATAAGTAGTTTAAAAGTCATTACTTCCATTTTAAAAGAAAGAAATTAGGCTCAGAGATATGTGAACTGTATATTGTCATAAATCTGGTTGTGTAGATATTATTCAAACCATGGGTTCAGTTACTACCTATGTAAGATGATTCACAAAGTTACATATGTAAGCCTTCTTCTTTCTTCTGTGCTGCAATCTAGCATCACCAAATAACTTCTAAATACCTCCTATTGGATGTTCCATGGATATTTAAAACTCAACACTTCCAAAATAGAACTTGTAAGAAAAATAGCTAGCATTTACATATCACTTTAAGGTTTGCAAAACATTTTATAAATATTGTATTATTTTATCCTCACATCAACCTGTCACATAGGTGCCATTATTATTCTCACTTTAGAGAAGAGGAAGCTGAGGCAGAAAGAGAAGTCAAATGTCCTATCCAGGGACACATACCTATTAATATATATTAATATAATAAATCTGAACTCAGTTCTTTCTGACTTTGGGTCCCTAGTCCTTTCTCTATTGTATCATTCGACTATTGTATCACTCATTATACTTTCTCTGATACCCACCCTTCTACCTAATATCCCCAAGTATCAAGGACATGGTTATTCTTCTAGGAACTCTCTGCCTCCTCCTCGTCCTCCTTGTCCTCTGTCTCCTTCTCCTTCTTCTTCTCCTTCTCCTTCTCCTCCTCTGTCTTCTTCTTCTTCTCTTCCTTCTTCTTGTTCTTCTTGTTCTTGTTCTTCTTGTTCTTCTTCTTCTTGTTCTTGTTCTTCTTCTTCTTCTTCTTCTTGTTCTTCTTGTTGTTCTTGTTCTTGTTCTTGTTCTTGTTCTTGTTCTTGTTCTTCTTGTTCTTGTTCTTCTTCTTCTTCTTCTTCTTCTTCTTCTTCTTCTTCTTCTTCTTCTTCTTCTTCTTCTTCTTCTTCTTCTTCTTCTTCTTTTTCACACTTCAAGGATTTCATGGTCTGGCTCCAAACTTTCTTTCCTAGAATTTCATATTGTTCCCCCTCACATCATTAAACACTTTGTGTTTAAAACTCTCCCACTTAGTATCCCCACCTCCCCAGTTTTATATGGCCTACCTCCATGCCTTTGTACAGGTTGTCTCCTATGCTTAGAATTTCCTCCAGAGCAATACCCTAACTGCTTCCCCTCATGCAAGTAAGGTTAAATTTTCTCAAATAATTAAAGAGAGAGGCAGTTATTATTGCTCCCTTTTTACCTGTAGTGCCAACACAATATTCACATCACCTATAGAGGCTATGAATACGCTGGCATAATTCTGAATTGCAAAATATAACAGACTCTCCACATGGAAGATAAAACCAAGACATTTATTCAAACACCAGAAAGTTGAATCACAACACTAGAAAGTCAAATCCATCACAGCAACAAAGAAATCTATACACAATAACAATGTAGGGGATACCACCATCTCTAAGCCTTCCCCTGCTAGGGCCTTCCTACAAACAAACACTCACAGCTCTCTATCTGCTTCTCTCTCCCTCATTTCTAACTGCTCTGACCAACTTTCTCTCAGCCCTCCTCCACTCACTTGGCAACCTTCTCCCACCAGAAATTCATGTGACTCAGTTTTTCATGTGACTCATGCAGGTCACATGGGTCTATGCATGGATGGGAAAGATCTTCCCATTTGTATTACCATTACATCACCTGACTCCAGAACAGCTAGAAGGAGCTTGAAGTACTCTCCAATGCTTAGCTTGTATAAATCAATGGAAAACTCAGAATGGACCTTCATATAACTGGAAGTGTCCTCAATTTACATCCTTGTTGAACATCCTTTCGTGGATCTCCCATGAGTATCCTCCAGAGATAGGTGGAATTGTCCCATGGGGATGGAGTGGGGGGGAGAAACATATAAATAGGAAGGACAATAGATTGGGAACCCCTCATATGGTTCATGGTATTACCTGAGCTATTCTAGGTATTATGGCTCCGTTTATCTGGGGGGCAAAGTAGGCCATAATTATGAAAGGCATTTGGTCAGCTAAACTCAATCCAATTCCCTTGATCTGAGAGAGGAGCAATTTTCAACTTCAGGAGAAATAAGAAGATTTCCAAAAGCTACCTACCCATGTGGTTATGAAAAACAAATGTTGTACACAAGAGAATATGGACGTGAGTTTCATTCTCACAACTGTGAGATTCCCAGGGCAGGGATAGGTATGCTTTGTTCAGAATTTCTCTATCAAGTCCAACCTGGTTTTGCAAATGCTTCTGTCATCTCTATACACATGTTCCATATTTGCAAAATAGGTCATTAAATCACAGTTGGGGATCTTTATTAAGGAATTAAATAAATAAGTTACTATGAAATGGAGATAGAGGGATATACTCTTATTGACATTAATTTTGTTCCACTACAATTAGCCTTGCATAATATTGCTGAGCCAAATTTATTTTAATTCTGCTCAGATCCTGAATAAAGTATGGCTTCACATTTTTTGATTCATATAATACTGTTTCATGCTATGTAGGTCCGTACTTAAGCTGGTGAGAACCAACCACTTCGAGGTTATGGAGATATTATAATAATGGTGCCTTACCTCAGGTAAATGGAGTAATAACACTTGGAGTAAGTAGCCCAGTTAATAATGTGAACAACAAGGTCACCAATCTATTCTCCTTGTTTATATGTTGTTGTTGTTGTTGATTTTTTCCAACTGGGATGTTTGGAAAAGTCCTGTCACTACCTTCTTGAGGCCACTTTTACAATCCTTTCCTCTCTCTCTCTCTTTCTCTCTCTCTCTCTTTCTCTCTCTCTCTCTCATATATAGAAAGATAGATAGACATATCTATGTAGATATAGATATCAGATTAATTTAATATCCAAATGAACAACTCAAAACCATCATTGTAGATTCAGCATGTTATCCATGAACATTCCAATGGGCAGCCTGCTAACATTATCCCCTGGCTGGTAGATTGATGACTCATCAGATTACCTACTACAACAATGCTTCCTAGCACCAATTGGGTCTTCTAATTGAGTGCATCTATTAAAATAAGAGTGTTCAATCCAATGAATGGAACCAAGATCAAAATAGACTCAAGCAAATAGTAAAAGGCAATTATTGTAGTCAAAGGTTTCATATTACATGGTAAATAAAAGTCAGTGAAAAATATATCAAATTGTCTATGGGAACTTTACGCATCTGGTTTAGCTTTTTTCCTTCTCCACACACATATTAACAAGTATCTAAGTGGTTCTCTTCCTAATTTCTTTTTCCCCCAGATCTTTCTAAAGTTTCTAATTTCCCATCTTATTCCTAAACATGCCACCTGGCCACCATAATTGAATTAAATTCAAACTAGTCATGCAGTAGGACAAATTAATAACATTAATAAGTTAAATAATATTATTATAGGGTATACTTGTGCATAGTGGATGGTACCCCAGAATGAGTTCTATTCTTGAACCTTCTCCTTCTCAGTTTGGTATTCCTTGGAATTTTAACTGATGGAGAAATGAACTGCTATCTTGTGTTCTCTGCTTCTGTATCTTCACTTTGAGTCATTTCTACCTTTTAACTGATCATAACCTTTTTTTTTTCTCAAGGTTGGTCCCATGACATACAATCAAGGCTGCTGTGGTCTTGGTAAACATCTTTATTTAATATGGCATGGGAATATCTCAGGAATACACAAATCCACAAATGGGTCTGTGGTTTCATCATTTTGGGACTTGCCTCCATTAATGTAGAGTGCAACCCCATCCATGCTTGCCCGTACTGTGTCTCTTGTTGATGCTCTCTCAAAAGTTCACCTCTAAGAGTAGGCCTAACTTGTAAAGGACATTCCTATCTCTTTACTTGTAATAAGGGTACCAGGAAGTTATTCTGGTTGCCTACCTGTCATACCATGCCTCATCATGTGACCAGAAAATCTTCTCTTTCTGTTAAAAAATTACTTGGTAATGATCTTTACCTTTTTTCTTCTTTTAACTTCCTTATTGGTGATATGTTGTAGCCTAGTCACATCTACCATGTGCTTCCCCATTTCTCTCTGTGTGATACTCATCTTTAGTTAGAGGTAGAGGTCTTTCATGTCTTGTGACTTTATAGCAACACTGGTAAAATGTTGCTAGTAAAAAGATGGACTTTTTCTTCCATGTGAAGCTTATAGTCAGTAAAAGAGTTTTGTGATTTCCCAAAACTAATAGAGCCTTTTCTCCTCTTTCTTTTCATGTCTGGGTCTAGCTCATTGTCTTTCTTCCTTGTCATGCTTCATGCCTCTGGAACATCCTTCTACCACGGGAACAACCTGAACCTCTGTCTTAAATTAACCAAAATAATTCGGGACTGATTGTTTGATTAGCCTCCCACAGCACAGAAAAGGGTTCACTTATTTGTTTTTTTGTTAGTAGGCATAAAGAAAGTATATGTTGTATCTGTTTGGGCACTATAGCAGTTGATCCAATTTGGTGGATATAACACTCTGAAGAATTAAGCTAGTCATAATTGATATCAAATTTCACATCTTCCAAATCTAGCCTTCTGGACGCAATATCTAGGGCAATTAGGATAGGAACTTTTCAATGTTTGAATTCATTTAGAACTCAGTCTTACTCTTTCTGTCTATTTACACCACAGCATTGCAAGCCACCCATCCCTCCTCATTTTTCTGGTAAGTTCATCACATCTCCTTTTGGCTTCCACAAAAACAATAGTCTCATTTTCCTTTTTGCTTAAGATGTCCATCAAATATACTCCAGGTCTGCAATGTATTCCTGGAGAGCCATGTACAAGCAGAAATACGCTGCCCCCAAAACCCAGATTGAAAGGAAGAAGAAACAAAAAGTGCCTGCTACTATCTCAAAGCCTGTTGGTTGTGATGAGAATGGAGGAACTCGAGTGGTAAAGATTCACAAAATGCCTAGGTGTTACCCTACTGAAGATGTCCCTAGAAAGCCGCTAAGTCATGGCAAAAAGCCTTTCAGCCAGCATGTGAGGAGACTTCAAGCTAGCATCACCCTGGGCACTGTTCTGATCATGCCCACTGGCCACCATAGGGGCAAGTGAGTGGTTTTCCTGATGCAGCTGGCTAGTGGCTTGCTACTGGTGACTGGATCTCTGACCGTCAACTGTGTTCCTCGGAGAAGGACCCATCAGAAATTTGTCATAGCCACCTCTACCAGGGTTAACCTTTCAGTTGTGAAAATTCCAAATCATCTTACTGATGCTTACTTCAAGAAGAAGAGGCTCTGTAAATCCAGACACCAAGAAGTAGAGATTTTTGACACAGAAAAAGAGAAATATGAGATTACAGAGCAGTGTAAGGCTGTTCAGAAAACAGTAGACTCTCAGAACCTGCCCCAAATCAAGAAAATTCCCCAGCTCCGTGGCTACCTACATTCTGTCTTCTCTCCCTCCAATGGAATTTATCCTCACAAACTGGTGTTTTAAATGCCTTGCAGAGAACACTTATTAAAATTTTTGCAATAGCTAAAAACAATTTCCATAAAATAGATTTCTCATCCTTTTCTACATTATGACACACATCCATAATTTGAAGAATATTGTGATTTGCACTCAGTTCCAGAATACCAGTGTTGATGTAAATTAATCTTTGAAAAAGTCTTCAGCAAGCCACCTTATTTCTTTTGGTTATGTTGCGCTCCATATTAAGTTTTGTCTATCAGGTATTATCTGATCAACAATCTTCCTCATTAAAGGCTCCAAGCATTGTGTCTGCTTTCTCAAGCACAGGTAAGTAGTTCTTCTCAAATTAGTTTTCCCACACTCCAAAAAGTCTGTCAGTCATCCAAGTGTTGCAACACAATTTTCTATACCTCTTTTGAAGTCCCATTTTTGTGGGCCCTTTGGTGCACCACCACAGATTCAAGTGGATTTTAGATGACATTCTCTAGAGTTTTCTGTAACTACTTCTACCTTTTGGGACAGTTCATAAGTTGGTGCCAGCACCAAACAAACAGATCCATCACTTTTCTCTAGGAATGGCTGATGATTTATGTGGACAGTGGCAGACAGCAAATAAGACAGTGCTTTCCCTGATGGAGTCTGTACTACTCCAACCATATCCAACCCACTTAGAGTAACAGGACACTCTTGGGTTTGGATATCAGTAGATTTCATAAAGTTCTGCTTTGCAATTACATCCATTACATTTGCAAGAAAATTTGCTTCACAGAAATTTAGAGTTGGTTTATTGCACTTGTGACCTCATACTTTGCCCATTTCTTTGCTTCTTTGATATGTTTCAACCTTCTGTGCACTTAGCCAAATCAGGATAAAAATTATTCTCAGATAGGGACAGTTTCTTGAGATGGTGCATCATCTGTCCTAGAGATACAAATTGCTAGACAGGCTCTGTAGGGTTTTCATCAAAACACATATTGAAATTTGGGCAATAGATGTTCTTCATCCACTTGACCCTTCCTGTGTAGATGGGTAGGCCAAACCCCTTTGAGTGATTACAATACCACTTTCTTCAAAGAATTTCTGTAATGTCTTGGGGCTTAATCAGTAAAAGGTCATTTGCAATCAGGAGCATCGGGAGAATCACACCACCCACAGAGAAATCCTAATGAACCTGGATTCTCTGATCAGATTTGTTCCATCACAGTGCAAATATATTTCCCAAATTTACATCTCCCTGCTTTATTTCCTACCTTCTGTCTATTACCAGAGGCTCATTATAAAGTGTTGTTTATTGGGTTAAATTTTCCAAGAAATCTTGAATGTTCATGATATATAGATGGGAGGTAGGGAAATGCTGTTTAAAAAGATTATAACAGTATTTTGTCCTGCAAAATGTAATATTTTTAAAGAGTAAACAAACATAGACATAATGGTATCTTACATTTTGTGTATCTTTAAGTTACTCATGGGATGGTAATGATGTGGTTCACTGCTAAAGATCACTTGGTCCTTACTGACCAACTTCACCAAAAATGTCCTTGATTTGTGCATAGGTGACTTTCACAAAGATTTCACATAAATGGAAAAGTAGGCATATAGCTCAGAAACTATTCATATTTTCTCAGTCACTTTTTTCAGTATTAATAAGGTCAAATATTACTTCCTAACCTTTGATATCTTCTCTTTCTTGATTCCCTATATATCAGTCCTTTAACAGAATAAAAATCTTAGGAATACATCAGGAATGTTGCAAAGCCAGCAAACGCTTTATAGATATATTTTTGACTACACTTACCTCCTTTAATGAGATTTATTGGGGTGAGGATGGAGCCCATTGAAGGTTTGCTTTTTTACGTATAACAAAATGCCCAAGATTTCTCCAGTTACATGGTAGAGTGTAATGTTATACAAGCGTACTTTAGCAGAATTCTAAAGGGGAGAAGTGTGTGGCCTTAGTCAAAGACACTCCTGTAGTTAAATCTGAGTTGTATGGATGGAGACATATTGCTATCAAAAAGAAAAACTCATAAGAAATGTTTTGTTCTACCAAAAAGATTGCTTTATTAAAAATAATCAATAAAATGTGTGGTATCTTATATTCTCTGTATCTTTCAATTAATTGTGAATTGATAAAGACGTCTACTGTTAAACATCATTTGTGAAAGCTTGATTGATCCTTACTAATACTTTCATAAAGATTACCCCTAATTTGTATAGACTTTCTATTGCTTGTATTTGATTAAAGGCACCTTTGAGGACTTGATCATATCCCCTCAAAGAGGCACTTAATGAATATCACAGATTCAGAAAGGTCGAAAGGACATTGGAGATCATCCACTGTACTTTACTCTCATTTTCTGCATGAGAAAACTGAGGCCCCAAAAGGATAAAGGGAGTACCTGAGGTCACACAGGTAGTATCCAAGACTGGATTTGAGCCCGATTTCTTTAACTTCCAGTGTTCTTTCTGGCGGTTCCCTATCACTTCCAGGTTCATGTATAGCATCCTCTGTTTGGTGTTCAAGGACCATCACCACCTTATTCGCTTTACCTCTGTTTTCTTATTTCTTCCCTCCCCATCCCCACATTCTTCAGTCCAGTGACACTGACCTCCTTGTTCTTTCTTCTACATTCCATCTCTCCTCTCTGGGTATTTTCTCTGACTTTCTCCCATATTAGAAATATCCTCCTGGGGGGGGGCGGAGCCAAGATGGCGGCGTAGCAGCAGCAACATATCGCAGCTCTCACATAGCCACCCCAAAATACCCATAAAATAGGACTCTAAACCAATCCTGGAACTCCAAAACGCACACAAAGATACTTCCCACTAAAGTCAGCTCGACTATGAGGAACCATATCAGCCCTGCGAACCGAAACCAGCCTGGCCTGAAGCCGCGGCTGTGCCCCGGGGGCGGCTGGACTGGAAGAGCTGA
>JAQQSU010000042.1:8236-41230 GCA_028627135.1 Pseudochirops cupreus | reverse complement strand
TTTGAAAGCCTAACAGAGGATTTTGTATTTGACCGCAGAGTCACTAGAGAGTCACTAAAGTTTAGTAAGTAAGGAGGTGCCATGGTTGGACCTGCACTTTAGGGAAATCACTTTGGCAGCTAAATAGAGGAGTAGAATGAGGAGAGATCTGAGGCAGGCAGATCCACTGGCAGGCTATAGTAATAGTCCTAGCATGAGGTGATGAGGCCCTGCATCAGAGTACTGGCGGCACCAGAAAGAGAAGTTTTCACAAAGGTGAAATCAACAGATTTTTAAAACACATTGGATATGAGAGATAAAAGAGAGAAGTTGAGGATGATATTCGGGTTGTGAACCTGAGGGACATCTTACATGGGACTGCCCTCAAACATAATAGAGAAATTAGGTGGACAGGAGAGTTTTGAGTGCAAACTGAGTTCAGATTTAGTTATTTTGAGTTGAAGAAATCTAGGGGACATCTTCTTTGAAATACCTGAAAGCCTCTTGGAGCTCTAAGATTGGAGGTCAGTAAAGAGGTAAGGGCAGGAAAAGTAGACGTCAGAAGTATTTGCAGAGATATGATAATTAAATTCATGGAAGCTAATGAAATTACCAAGTAAAGTTGGGGCCTGGGAGAGAACTCCATGGAATACTTTTAGTTAGAGGGCATAACTGAGATGAAAAGCCAGCAAAGGAGACTAATAAGGAATGCTCTGAGAGGTAGGGAGAGATACAGTGGAGAGAGCAGTGATCTGAAATCTAGAGAGAGGAAAATATTAAAGTGGCAAGGGTGATGGACAGTGTCAAAGACTATAGAGAACTCAAGGAGAATTAAGAATGAGAAAGGGGTATTGGATTTGGCATTTAAGAGATGATTGGTAACCTGGGAGAAAACTGTGGGATGCAGTGGAATGATGAGGTTGGGATCCAGATTATAAAGAAAAGAAAGGAGAGAATGTGGAGACATCTATCATAGATGGCCTCTTCAAGGAGACTGATGACAAAAGGCAGAAGAAATAGGATTAGTTAGTAGGGATAAAAGGATCAAGGGAGGGTCTTTTTGAGTTGAGGGGATGACATGGTCATATTTCTAGGCAGAGGGAAGGGTCCAGTAGAAAAGGAAGGATGGAATAAATGACAGAGTAGGGATAAAAGAAGGAGCAAGCTACTGGAGAAGATGAGATAGACTGAAATCACTTTTGAAGCAGAGGGGTGGGCCTTGGTAAGAAGTCACACTACCTCTTTACTTGAGACAGAGGTGAAGAAGAAGATAGTGGCAGAAGGCATCTCAGTGATGTGACATGAAGAAGAGGGAATAATAATGAGCTCATGGCAAATGACTTCAATTTTTCATGTGAAATATGAGGCAAAGTTTTAAGCTAATAGAGAGGGGTAAGAGAGCCATGGGATGTTTTAAAAAAGGTAAAAAAAAAATTGGATTTGGTAGAGATTTTTGTGGAGTGTGAGATAGTGAATTGATGAGGGACGTATAGTAGGATTGTCTAGGGGTGTAGAAGGCCCAGTTGAGGTTGTGTAGCATAAATTGGTAATGTATCCAGTCAGAATGATTACATAATTTTTTCCATCTAAACTCAGCAGCAATCATGCAGAAATGAAGGCAATGAATAGTAGGAGTCATCCAAGGTGGATTTTTGGCAGGAGACAATTAGTGATGAGATTAAATGACCACAGGCTCAAAGGAAGAGGACAGTTGAATTGGTTCACCAAAGAGTCAAGATAGAAAAAAAGAGGAGAGAATGACTAATTCATAGGTGATATCTAAGAAAGAACTGATGAGTCAAAGGATTAGACCCGGCAGTGGTTCTCAACCTTCCTAATGCCGCGACCCTTTAAATCGGTTCCTCATGTTGTGGTGACCCCCAACCATAAAATTATTCTTGTTGCTACTTCGTAACTGTAATTTTGTTTTCCGATGGTCTTAGGTGACCCCTGTGAAAGGGTTATTTGACCCCCAAAAGGGGTTGCAACCCACAGGTTGAGAACTGCTCATAGAGAGTAAGTATTTCTGTCAGGATTTAAACTCAGATCTTTTGAAAGCTGCTTATATCACTCTTTCCACTATATCAACTAACTGTTTACCTAGAATAATTCTTGTTACTACTATAAATTTGGTTGATGAGAAATATAATGCTAATAGTTGAAGTGACGTGTCCAAGGTCACAGACAACTCCTAAGTGGCAGATCCTTGATTTATTATGTCCTGCAGCATTTTTTGCATGTAATAGTATTTTATGTTTTACACGTAAAGATAGTTTTCAACATTGATTTTTGTAAGATTTTGAGCTAAAAGTTTTTCTCTCTCTCCTCCCCCCCCCCCAAGACAGCAAACAGTTGGGTATAGTTTATATATGTAAAATCATGTTAAACTTATTTCCACATTAGTTGTGTTGTGAAAGAAGATTCAGAACAAAATGAAAAAAAAATGAGAAAAAAACAAAAAAAATGAAAATAGTATGCTTTGATCTTCATTTAGACTCCACAGTTTTTTCTGTGAATGTTGAGACCATTTTCTATTAGGAATCTTTTGGAATAGTCTAGGACCATTGTATTGCTGAGAAGAGCTAAGTCATACTTTATTACGACACATTGTTTCTGTTACTGTGTAAAAAGTTCCCCTGGTTCTGTTCACTTCACTGAGCATTAGTTCATATAAGTCCTTCCAGGTTTTTCTACAGATAATTTCTTACAGAACAATAGTAATTCATTATATCCATATACCATAGTTTGTTCAGCCATTTTCCACGTGATAGGCATCCTCAAAATTTATAATTATTTGTCGCCACAAAGAGAACAGTTATAAATATTTTTGCGCCTGTGGGTATATGGTTTGTATTCTTATAAATTTGACTAAGTTCTCTATATATTTGAAAAATGAGGCCTTTCTCAGAGACACTTGCCATAAAGATTTTTCTCAGCGTTCCTTCTAATCTTGTTTATATCAGTTGTATTTCCTCAAAATAATTTTAATTTAATCTAATAGAAATTACCTATTTTATATTTTGTAATGCTTTCTATTTCTTGGTTGGTCGTGAACCTGTAACTCACTTAATTTCTCCTTTAAGAATTTGGATGCTATATCACTTGCTGCATATATGTTTAATACTATTAACATTACTTCATTATGTATTGGGCCTTTTAGCAAGATCTAGTTTCCTTCCTTGTCTTTTTAAATTAGGTCTATTTTTGTTTTTGCTTCCTCTGAAATCTGGATTATGAGTAGAAAGCTTCTTGAGGCTCTCTCCAGAGAACCACTCTACTGGAATTCCTGTCCAGCTAATTTAGTCCCTCCACTGAGAGTGGAGACCTGCTTTCATGGCATTGAGCCTCTGTTGGCAGTTATCTGGTCCCTGACAGGTACCACAGGCCACTACTGGTCCACTGGACTCCTCTTTCAGAAATCTCTTGCAGAGTTAATCATAGTTAACAGCATGCTAAGAAGGTTCATCACCAACTCCAACCCTGCCAATGCATGTTGACTCACTTATCCTCATAGTACTGCAAATTCACTGGGTATTTAACCTCCTAATTGCTAAGCAATGAAGGGTAGGTGCTGTCATTGGGAAGGAATGCTGTTTCTAGGTCTATCAGTCTTTCCTTATAGAGGAGGACCTAAATACTCTTAACCTGCCATCAGAAGATTTATGGAATAGGGTTAAGAACATTCTGAAGCAGGTCACCTCTCACCTTCCTTTGACTTACTCTCCTAGTTACCCAGAAATCTTGGCAGCATTCTCCCTCTGCTCTCTCTGCTCTGAATTTTCTCCTCCTTATTTTCCTTGCCTTCTATCTTGCCAAATATCTTGTATCTCAGCTATTGTCTCCTGCCTTACGTAAAATCAAAATCGTTTCAGGTGGATGTGCCTTGTTGGTCTGCAGTACCATCTTAGCCTTTGACCAGAAGGAGGGAATTTCAGGGGATTTATGATTCTCATATTAATTAATATCATATGATGTAATGATTATACTATCGAGATTGATTGGAACTCCCATATTTCCAGGAGTTTCTGGCTTAGGAGCCATAGCTACAGCCAACACATCACAGAGGAAAGTGATAAATTCCTGAGCTTTTAACTGCCAAGTAAACTGAGCAAGAGCCTACTACAATCCTGTTCTCATCATGCTAACTCTGGTTCTGTGCCCCACTGAATAATCAGAATATTCAATGACACTTAAGACTTGAGATAACCAATCTAAGACCTGTTCCCAACTAACTGAAAAGCACCTGTATCGTCCCTAAAATACCTGCAGGTATAGCCATGCCAAAGGAACTGTTACCAGCCAGTTACCAGGTGGGTTGTGATCCACCTCCTTGCAAGTTTTTTATAGCTATATGGACCCTGCCTTTGCACAGCAAGAGAAGCCCCTCTCCTGACAGACTTACAGGGGCAAACTTGTCTTCTTCACTCTGAAATTATTTAAACAACTTCCTAATTTCTGACACATCTGCCTCTTGCCTGCTCTGTTCTTCTCTGGTTATTCCCTGGTTAGAGACCAGTCCACCATGCACTAAATTTAAATTTTTTTTTTTTACACAAGTAGTTGTTTGAATGGTGTCTCCCCCACTATACTCTCATCTCCTTGAGAGCAGAGATTTCTCAATTTTTATTCTTTTTTTTTTTCTCTGCCCTGTTCTACAAGAGGACTTGACACAGTGTCTGGCACCATAGTACATCCTTAACAAATTCCTGTTGATTGACTGAGAATGCTTTGTGGGATCATCAGATATGCTCTTAGCATTTTAGCTCCACTCAGTAATATAGGAAAATAGACATCAGACCCTATTCCAAGGAAATGATTAAGAGATTACACAGGAGTTTGAGGAACTCTAAACAATGTACTGCTTTATTTCCTTCAAGTAATATGAACTATACAGGGGCTCAAAATATTTTTATATGCTTGGTCCCCATCTCACTTTGAGCAAGGTGTACTTTGGGGACTCAAGATTAAGCTGCTAAGTTCAGGTCAGGTTTGTGCATCCACAGAATAATAAGGAATCAGTGAAACACTAAGTAGATGGGTGTCATTCTTCTGACCCTGAATCTAGAACCCAGTGTCACAAAAGTTGAGAGACCCAAACACTGTAAAGAGAAGCAGGAGTCAAGATTTAGTTACTAGTGTATTTATTTGTATTGTAAAGAAATGATGGAGTAGATCAAGAGACATGTACCAATATCCGGGTCCACATAATGACTTCAAGGGTGCCTCTTGAAAGCCCCTCTTGAAGATGGATTGTGCTTGATTTGGTGACATGGCTAATGGCAACAACAATGACGAAGCCATACATTACAGAATTTTTTAAAAAGAGAACAAAACAAAATGTGGAGAGAGATCCTGGGCAGGGATATAGAGATACTTGTAAATGGCATAAAGGAGAATGCAAAAAAAATAGATGAAGTTTCTCTCTCTCTCTCTCTTTCTCTTTCTCTCTCTTTTTCCCTCTCCCTACCTCATTGCCCCCCTGTACTCTCTCCTTACTTCTCTATATCTTTGTCTCTGACTCTGTCTCTCATTTTCTCTGTCTCTCTGTCTCTTCCTCTCTCTGTGTGTCTTTATCAGGGATAATGGTGCAGAGATAAGCACGGATGAGCAAATAGTTGATAGAAAAAGGGAATGATGAAGAGTTAGACTAAAAGACAAGGGAAAGGAGCTCTAGAAAAATTTGGGGACTGATCTGATGTCAGTTAACATATAGTACATATATAAGCATGGACATTGGTTCCCTGAGACAAACAATGAAATACCTTGGAGTTGGGGAGAGTGGACGAACTCCTTACAGGCCACTTGGATGTCCTCCCTGCTGGCCATTTTGTTGACCTCCTTGCTGGCCGTTTGGACGGCCTCTCTGCTGGCCACCTTGTTGACCTCCTTGCTGACCACCTTGTTGACGTTCTTGCTGGCCACCTTGCTGACCTCCTTGCTGGCCATTTGGACGGCCTCTCTGCTGACCACCTTGTTGACCTTCTTGCCAGCCACTTTGTTGACGTCGTAGCTGGCCACCTTGTTGACCTCCTTGCTGGCCATTTGGACGGCGTCCCTGCTGGCCACTTTGTTGAACTCCTTGCTGGCCACCTGTACGCCCAGATTTTTTGTTGCCACGTTGTTGCTGATTTTGTTGATCTAAGAAGAGACAGCACAGTTATAGGAAGTCAAATCGAGGAAAAGGCCTGATATGCAGTGGATGTAGATTGAATGGTTTAGGCCACAGGTTAATTGTTCAAAGGATGGATCCCTTGCTATTTTACAGGTAGTGTTGAATGAGGGTCACCCAGACTTCCCTGGTGGATGTAAAATATGTATTTATGTGATCTAGGCCTGTCGCAGGGTAATCATAAGCCTGTATGGAATTATATGATGAATGACCTTATAAATGATTGGCAACGAACAAGCCTAATTATATGTTGACTCATATAATGATAGCAGCAGAAGGTATTGGCAGCTTGCTATATCAAAAGCACAAGTTACCCCTCTATGTGTCTTGGTCACTGGCGTTTCTTACAGTGCATCCCCTCTTTTGCATGTACCCTCATGATCTCTATGTATTCATACCTCCTACATATTTCTTATATAGTTCCACTCTTCTACTTAGTTTAAGTGAAGGAAAGTAAATTCAAGCTTCAGGAGACAGTGAAAATATTTCCTTTACATTTTATATTTTTTTGTCTTAGTTATGAACCTTATCCATCAGTTGATATTTATTAAGTGCCTAAAATGTTCCTAAAATGTTCTGGTAGAAAGTAAAACACCTCTTGGCCTTTGATTTAGAGAAGGCTCTGTCTCATGAAATTCCTAGAACTCGGGGTGATTAAATGTGTTCTAGAATGAGACAGGTCTTATGGGCTATGGTAGGGAGGAAAGAAGAGTGGGAAGATGGGAGTAAAGAAAAGAGAAGTAATAATTGAATTTTGATGTTGGTAGTGTGCTTCCTTAAGATTTGTTAGGGTTGTGAATTGAACTATTAGTCACCGCTGATACACTAGCTATTTAAGAGGGTAAAGGGAACACAATAAGGTTCTTAATATTATTTGGAGACAGGGAAGAGGTAGTTTTTTTCTAAGAAAAAAAACTGGGCAGAATTTCTCATGAATTGCCTCACCCCTTGGAATGGAACCCATCCAAAAGGGCTTCTTCTCTGAGTGAGGAGAGACACAAGCACAACCCTCCCCAATTTATGTTATGAAAACCCTTGGAAGGTTCTACTTTATGATACATGTAGAGGCAGAGACAATTTCAAGGTAGATGTCAAAGTGAAGTCCAGGTGCATGTTAGAATATTTTCTACCCAGCAAGCTAACCTGTATTCTGTACAGAGTCTTGTTCTGTGAGGGGAAATACAAAATACCAATGAAAGGTGAACTTTTATGCATCTTCACATTACTGCACAAGTTTTGTTTCATTCTTCTCCACCTTGGGTCAATATGTCTTTAAATCCTGATAAGGCTTTTCAAAGGGAAGGAGATAATCTACTTTGTTATTATTTCCAGAGAGCTAAACTTCCTCATGCTTAAAAGGCATTTTGTTTATGAGAACATTTGTTTTTCATGTAAGATTTGAAACCCTGTAATTTAGAATTCTAGGATACCTTAATGATCATCTCCTGGAACTCCTTCATTTTCTAACAAAAAAACTGGAGCAATTCAAGGAAGATGCTCAACAAGTTTTAATGAGTAGTTACCCATGTGCCAGGAACTGTGAATTACACAAAGTTACACAGGAAAACGCAGAATTTTAATCTAGGTCTTTTGACTCCACAGACTTTTCTTTTAACCCTGCTTATTGTCTTTCCTTAGAGAACTAACCTTAGGATCTAAGAATTGAAGTTCAGGTCACAGCTTTCAAACTCATAGCCAGCTATGCCTGGAGGAAAGCCATTTACCCTCTCTGACCCTGAGTTTCTTGATCTGGAAAATCTTGATGAGAACCTCCCTGAGAGTCAGAATTATGCAGAAGATTGAAACCCAGTCTTAGAGTAAAAAATCCTGGGTTAAGATTCTACCTCTAGGGGTGACCAGGTGGCACAGTGAATAGAGCACCAGCCCTGGAGTCAGAAGAATCTGAGTTCAAATTTGACCTTAGACACATGACACACTTACTATCCATGTGACTTTGGGCAAGTCGCTTAACCCCAATTGCCCTTCAAAAAGAAAAAAAAAAGATTCTACCTCTTACACCTTTTGACCATATGAACATAGGCAAATTGCTCACTGCCTCAGTAGTTCAACTCTCTTAAAACACTAACTTCTTGAGCAGGAACAGACTGATCTGCATTGAGGAGAGCTTCAGATTTATTCCCCACTGAACTGTGGTTCCATGCCTTGATGACAGCTATCTCTGAGTCAGGTACACCACTAATGTGACTTACGAGCTCTGAGTTTCCATGTGGTGGGCATGGTTACGTCACCCCACTTAGGCTAACTCTATGTGCTACAAGCACTATGATAAAGAATAATAAAATTTCATCCCAGCACCTTCAGTTTATTGGGCAGGGTGCCTAATATCTGCTCCTTTGGAAATGTTTAGATTAGCTTTGAGGATGAGCATCTCTTTTCAATTAAAAAAATCCTTTGTTGTGTCATCTCTCTTTAAAACGTCAGCTCCATGAAGACAGAAACTGCTCACTCTACTTTTGTTTCATGGATCTGTACTTTGCAAGAACTGAATAAACACATCGACAAAAAGGAAGGACCTCATGCAATAAAAGGAAGAATTAAACTCAATGTCTATACATTTTCAAAGTCTGAATGGAAAATGATAAATTCAGTCATTTGAATGTTTCTAAATGCCCAGACCTTACTTGTTCCATTAATGGAGACATTTCCTTTGAGGCAGAACATTTTTTACTTCTCTTTTTCATATTTTGTGCTCAATGGTTCCAATCAATTCATTAACATTATATTAAGTGCTTATTATGTTCCAGTCCCATCGTTAGGTGCTGGATGTACAAAGAAAGAAGAAACAGTCCCTGATATTGAGGAATTAATATCCTGTTTGGAAATACAACTGACATAAAGAAAATAAAATACAAAAGGAAATAAGTAATAATTTCTTTGGTGAAGGGAGCATTTGGACATGAAGTAGGGCAGGAAATAAAGTTAGGTTTCCTATAGGAGATAAGAGAAACAGAAATTTAACTGAACCTAGGAATTTTAAGAGGTATTGATGAGCAGCAAATGTATTGCAGGTGGGGGGGGGTAAAGCTGGATAAAAGTGTGGAAAGATGAAATGTTCATGAGGAACAGTAAGGAGCTAAGATGACTGAAGTAAAGAAAAAAAAACAGATTTAACGAATAGAGTGGTTTTGGCTTCAAATACATAATTGACACTAGATTTGAGGAGTCATCAGAACATGGAAAATTAGAATACTACTTCCTCTTTATCTAATTCTAGGAAGACAAAAGTACCTGAATTACTGAAACAGCTAATTCCAAATGACCTCACTTGAATTATACCCTGACTACCACCCCCAAACCACCTCCTAACATTATCATAGATTCTCTCTTTCCCCCACTTACCCTCATTTGTGAATTGAGCAAAGCTCAGGCCCAACAGGGCTACTGAGAAAAGGAGCAGTAACCACTTGATAGTAGCCATGGTGTTAATGTTACCTGTACTGGAAGGACCAAAAGCAACTGCTCTTATAAAGGCCTCAGAAAACAATATTTCCTTTGAAAAATCACACTGAGTCCCTGATCTGAAGGCATTGTTCATGTCCAGGTCACCCCCATCCTTAAGTTTTGGTTGGATTGAGTTTGAGGACTGACAAAACTTTTGCCCCTTATATACTGCCAAATAAAATTTGCCAGAGCCTTTGAAGCCACCTTGCCCGGAAACCCCATGTATAATATTGTGATGAAAATGATGGATAGTCTTCCGTTCTATGATTCCCCTCCAATACAGAAATCTGCAGTCCTTGAGGGAATTTTGATATCCTGTATTGCACAAGTCAGGTAAATGTCATTGCTCAGGTCTTTTCACTAGCTTTCTTGAAATACAGAGGATGAGCCAGTGAGGTCAATACTCAATGGAAGGCTAAAATAACAGAAATTAAAAAACTGTACAGGCAGGCTTCTGTTAGAAGCTACACAAACATCAGCAGCTGTACTCATTGGTTACCTGAGGATACCAGGCTTTATGGGGCCAGGCTACCATACTTCTCTTCATGATGGCTTCTTCACTAATTCCTTATACATTTCCCAAAACTTAACTAAATGTTTGATACTCAGAACAAATTCTTTCCCAAAGCTTAATGTATCCCTCCTCCTAATAGTCTGCTCACCAAATCCTTCTAATCATGAATTATTACCATAGGTTAAGAGTTTTTCTTTGTGTTATTTCCTTTTGATATTCCATCACCAATTGACTAAGCCCATTCCCTTTCCAGATGCTTTGGCTCATAGAAATCAGTTCATAGGCTTAGAATGAGAATGGATTTTAGAGTCCATATGATCTAATCCCCTCATTTTCCAGATAAAGGACATGGAACTGAGTAGGTGAGCTGACTTGTGTCAGAAAGTAGATAGCAGAGCCAGGGTGCCAACTCTCACCTATCATTTTCTCGAGGGAAGGAGAAATCATTCATCATTTATTATCCAAGATTGAGACTGATCATTACAACTAAAAATAATTGGGATTTTTGTTGACCTTATCATAGTCATTGTGCATATTGTCCTCCTCATTCAGTTTATTGACTCTACATAAGCCCACCCAAATTTTTCCTCTGTGTCTCTCAATTTATCATAGTTTTCACTTGACAATTTAATAAATAGTTCACATATTCGTATGTTCATAATTTGTTTAGTCATCCTCTAGTAGGTGGGTATTTATGTTGTTTCAAGTGATGTTTTTTATAATTAATAATTATAAATAGCTTTTTTTTATATGTAGGATTGTTCCTTCTGACTTCCATCTCCTTGACCTTTATGCCAAGTAGTGAGGTTGAGAAAATGGATATAAACAAACTATTAACTACTCTTTCTCAATTCCAAATTATTATGAAAAATATATGGACCTTTTCACAGCTTGATTGTAACTATATAAAAGATTGTCTTCCCATTGTTTTTGTTGAGTTATTTCAGACGTGTGTGATTCTCTGTGATCCCATTCATTTTTTTTTGGTTTTTGTTTTGGCAAAGATACTGCAGTAGATTGCCATTTCCTTTTCCAGCTCATTATACAGATGAGAAACTAAAGCAAAGAGATTTAAGTGACTTGGCCAGGGTGATGGAAATAGTAAGTGTCCGAGGCCAGAACTGAACTCATGAAGATGTGTCTTTCTGATTCCACACCCAAGAACTCTTTCCATTGCACCACTTTGCTTTCTATTATCCACCAAAAAATAAACTATCCATTTAAAATAAGTTTATGTTTAAGAATTATAAGGCTAAACTTCAGAGTTATTTTAATTTACAGTCATTTTATAATTAATGATTTGCAACAATCTTTACAGTGGTTATAGATGGTTTGAAATTCTTGGGAAAAATCGTTCAGTTTCATATTCTGGGAGACTAGGCAAATGGTTATTTTTACTGAGCTAACATTTTTGTTTTTTTCTTTTTAATTCTCTCCTATAAGGGATGCCCTACCGGGAAAGGCAATAGTTAGATTTATTTGGAAATTGTACAGCTCACAAAAAATAATATAAATATATTTTTAAAAAGAAAACAGTTCATATTATCCTTTGACATTTAATTTTTGGGAAATATTCAGGGTCCTCTATTGGTCTCTTGCCTGATATATGACTTGGATATCAGATTATCCAAAATACTTTTAAAATGTTTTCTTGCTGCCCTGTTTGTCTTCTTATTCTAGTTGCATTTAGTTTATTCATGTAAAATGTTTTACATTTTATATACTAACAATTTCTCCATTGTTGTCGTAGTTGGAAAGTGTACCTCAGTCTGTTTTCTTCTTTCCCTCTTGTCTATTTGTTTCTTTATTTTTCTTTCTTTGTTTCTTACTTTCCCTCCCTCTTTATTTCTTTCTTCCTTCTTCATTCCTTCCATGTTTATTTTTTCTTTCCTTTCTTCCTTAATTCATCCCTTCCTCCCTTCCTTCATTCCTTCCTGCAAAGCTTATATCCTTCCATTCTTTTTTATTTCCTTCCTCCCTTCTCATGTTTCTTGTTTCCCTAATTTTTTGCATTTAGCTTACTTATCCTTTTGCTTTGTATCAGCATAATTGATGCCATATCTAGGTTTTTAAAATGCATGTTATGCAGGAATTCTTGTTATTGAAAGAATAGGGTTTCACATAATAGTTATATTCTTAACTATATAGAATAACAAACTGTTGGCTTCTCAAGTTTTTCTTTAATTAATCTGTTTTTAAATTTTTTTGCATATCCTGAGAATTCTGATATTATGTCCTAATATTGGTTGACATCTTATATTAGATTCACTTCATTCTTATTTTTATATCCTTGTGATTCAATATTTTTTTTTACTTTATTTTGGCTATTTCTAACAAGAAACATCTTATTATTTTAAGTTTTGTTCAATTAAATGTAGAAATTTATTCATATGCTAAAGTAATTTTGATCAACCTGCCACAGAGTTCCACTATGATCTTCTACTTTGTCTTTGACATTTATGAGTTGATAATTTTGGAAACCACCATAGCTGCTGGTGATCCACTCTCCCAAATGCTCCAGCCATGGCTGGTCCTGGCCACCCTGGGGCTAAAACCACAGACTCACTCCGGGCTGGGCTTAGCTCAGTGTGCTGTGATGAATCCTTCTTGTCTGTCTCCCAGGATGCCTTCAGTGGGAGATTTGTTTTTCTCTATCACTTTTTGGGTTCTTTAGCTTTAAAATTTATTTAGAGTCATATTTTATAGGTATTTGAGGTGGTTATGGGGAGAGTCAAGGAGTTTTCCTGCTTCTATGCCACCATATCTTGACTCCACCCCACCATAGTGAGATCTGCGGTACCCCCAGCCACATCACCCTTCTGGGGCAATGGGCAGAAGAGGCAATAAATAATGTTTTAAAAGAAAAATAAATGAAAGAAGAGGGGGAAAAAATCAAACTTGATCAACATATTAAAAAAAGATTGAAAATGTAAAGAATGTAGTTCATTCATGGACTTTTCACCTCTAAGAGGAGTGTGCTGGGGATGGCTTACTTTTTGCATTGACCAAACTTTTTTTTTTTAATTTTACAATATGGAAGTGCAGGCAAGATGCTTTAGAGATGCTGGAAATTTGCCCAAGGACTCCTCAACTTCCCCCTGAAATAACATTAAATCAAGCTTCTAAAGGAATTCTGGAGCAACAGAACCCATAAAAATGTGGAGTAAAACAATTTTCTAGTCCAAGAAAACTCAGAAGGACTTCAGAAAAGATCTGTCTCACTTGTGTCAAAGAATAATGCAGCCAGGCACAGGTGTTTTCTGGGCAAGGCAATGTCAGTCTCTTAGCCACAGCACAGATCAGCAACTGACCCACATACCAGTGGTACAGCATGCTAGAGGGGAGACCTCCAGCACCAGTGCAGAAGCAAACTGCCAGGTCAATAACCCAGTGCAAAGAGGCAGGAATAGGGTGGGCAACCTAAGCAAAGTGAGTGATCCATTAGCCCTGGAGACAATCAGTGATATGATTGAGGGCCCAGAGACTCCAGGGAACTGGACAACTTTACCAAGGGGTCAAGATGGAGGAAAGAAGGGAGTGATTAGTGCACAGGTGATATCTGGGAAATAACTGAGGAGTCAAGGGATTAGAGAGTTAGTATCTTAGGCAGAATTCAAAGTAAGGTCTTCCTAATGCCAACTCTATCACTCTAACTGTCCAGCTAGTACAAGTCTTATCATTGCTATTTTATTGGTAAGATATATAAGGTTAACAGTTTAAGTGAGGTACACAAGGGCACACACAGCTCATACCAGAGAGATCCTTGATTGAGACTTAAGCTTTCTGACTAAAGTGACTGCTAGACAACTCACTCCCCTTCGCATTAGAGCCAACATGCATATAAAAACACAAGGGAGAACCATAAATGCTAGAATAACTGTATAATTCTAATATGAGGATTTTGAGGGCAAGGACCTACGCAAACCCAATGCAAACATGGTGTGATGTAGGGAATGGAGGAAAGGTCTCTCTGTTTAAATAGCTCTGTTGTCATATTGACCTACACCCCAACTTTCACTATTTTGTTCCTTTGAGTTAAGGCATTGTCCATTTTTTGTATATGAAATGAGTGAATTGAATTTATAGCCCCTCAAGTCCTTCATATTTTAAAATCTATGATCCAGTGAAAATGTATATAACATTGGGACATCAGACACATGAATATCAACCAGTAACTTCTGGGTACAAATTAATAAGGAGAAGCTGATGTGATAGAAAGAGTCAACAGTCAGGAAGTCTGGCTGCCAACTACGGTCAAATCATTTAACCTCTAAGGTCCTTCAGGCCCTAAGGCCATTACAGAATGTTACTTTATCTGCACTCATACAGATAGGTTTTTCTTGGGAAATTCTTCTACTAGCACAGACAGGAATCTGTTCCAAAAATGAAGCTTAGGAGACCCAGTTTTCTAGTATGACCTTGGACCTCTTAATCAAACTTTCTGGACCCTAATTCCTTCATCTATAAAATGAAGGGATAGACTAGATAGACTAAGTTATTAACCTGAGGTCCACAGAACCCCATGGAGGAGGATAAATTAAAGTAGGTCCATGAACTTAGACGGGAAAAAATAACTACATGTGTATTTTGATACAATTAGTTCCCTTTTTAATCCTGTGTATGTTGTCTTCTATTTTTTGCTTTTAAAAATATGAGAATTTACTTAAGATTTTACCAGTCTGCTGAAGTAGTCCATGGGAGACAGAAAACAGGTTAAGAACCCCTATACTAAGGGGACTCTAGGTTTCCTTCCACCTCTAAAAAAGGACTGCCCTGTGATCTTTTTGTATCTAAGGCCTAGCTGTGACATCCCTGTGAAAACAAGATAAAAGAACTTTAAATTTTGATGAGGATTGGGAAGAAGTCAATGTGTGGAAGAGCTAGGTTAACAGTATAAGATGATATCCAGGATGAGCAGACCTGATTGGTGCTGTAACACCATGCAGGAGCACCTTTCCAGAAGAATGCTACTGTAAAGCACTTTTAAGGTTCTGATTACACAGTATAGTGAACACTATTCCATAACAAATCAAAGGAAAACATTCTCAGAAAATCACAATATAGTGTTCACAACAGCTTATCATTAAAATGGCCACATGGTTTTCACCAAAGTAGTCACAATATTTAGAACAAAGAACAAAAGAACAATCAACTAGTATCCCTAAGGAGGTTTGCCTCCTTACTCAGTGATTCAGTCATCTCAAAACACAATAGTCAATCTTACTGTCATGGGGCAGCTGGGTTAATTTAATCAGTCAGTTATCTAGCAATCAGTTACTAAGTGTCATTAATCACTAAGTATAATCATTAGAAAACACACAAATTCTCCACCCCTAGGTCTCAAGTAAATTTCAATTTCATTGTAGCATTCAATACCCAAGGAGAGATCTTTTCTTCATTTTGACCCAAGGCAAGTTCTTAGCAATCTCTGTTCCTAGGGAGATAAAGTTTAACAATTAACATCATCAAGACCCTCTTCCAGGATTTCTGTAAACATACAACAAGAAAATCCTTCTTCAGGGTTTCTGAGCCAACAGCAAGTTTCTAGGACCTCTGCAACAACAGTACTGTCCTTCATCAGCAGATGAGTCTGGCAAAAGAACACCAAAAAAGATAGGCAGAATGTTTTTTCAGTCTTTTGGCATTTTAGCTGGCTCTAGGACCCAGAAGAAATCTCAGCTGGCTCCCAGAACCAAAATCACTCCTCCCAGGTTTTCAAAATCAAAATCATTTTCTCTGGTCTAGGTGGGGCTTTCCTTTTCAGCCTTCCAGGCAGCAACAACTTCAGCCTTCCAGGCAGCCTTCCTGGCAGCAACTTCAGCCTTCACCAGATTCTAGTCTCAAGAAAATTCTGACTCAGTTCTCAGTCCAGCTGTAGCAGCCCGGCTTCCTGATGCTCACTGAGAGAAATTCTCTCTCTCTCTCTCCAGCAGAACAGCTTCTTCTACCAGGATCTTGTCAGGAGAAAATTATGACTGTCTCTTTCTGGAGTTTTTCTTATATGCACACACAGCATTGGCTTCCTGTTTCGGCCAACCCCTTCCTGTTATGTCAGAAACAGGAGACAGAGTTCATATCTTCTGTTTCTTTCACAGAGGTTTGACTAAGGGCTAAGTACCTGCTTACTTGATATAACAAAAAGGGGTCTTCAAATTTAAATTAATTCCCATTACAGGTGCTGAAATTGGGTAGTATAAAAAAAATGCGAAGCAGTACAAGAGCCATGGGTACTCTACAGATGAGGATTAAAGAGAAATAATACAGTTCAACAGATCAACAGCAGCACTTCTAGCTATCTGACCATGATATGCTTACATAGTTACCAGGGAGAGAAGCACAAACATCTGGGTTTTCAAAGCTGGGAGTTGGGGGGATAATGGCTGCCCAGAGTCTCATTTGACATAATCACAGAACTCCTCGATAAGTAAACTCCAAAGCAAAACCTCACTCAGAGGTATATATAGCCTTCTCCAGGGTCAGAGACATCGCAACCTTCATGACCCACTGCTTAACTACAAAGTAACAAAAGGTGTGCCTTCCTGAAAAACAAGCCTCTGCCAAATAAGCTTCTCTTGTTGGGCTCCAAGTGAGGCCCATTAGGGGCAAGGAAGATCTTAAAATTCCCTTGCCATTACATATGGGGATGGTATTTTCAATCATGAGTCTTTGGAATTTTCTTGAATCATTGTATTGCTGAAAAGGACTAAGTTTATCATACTTGATCATCACACAGTGCTACTGTTATGCTTACAATGTTCTCCTGGCTGATATCACTTCACTTAGAGCATCAGTTCATATTAGTCTTTCCAGGTTTTTCAGAAATCTGTCTGATTATTATTTCATTAAAAACAGTAATGTTTCGTTAGGTTCATATACCACATATACCATGCCCAACTGATGGGCAAGGCCACAATTTCCAATTCTTTGCCACTGCAAAAAGAGCTGCTGTAAATATTTTGTACATGTGAGTGAATGGCATATCTTCTTATATATTTGACTCAGTTCTCTACATATTTCAGAAATGAAGTCTTTATCAGACACACTTTATCAGAAACAAATTATTTTCCAACTTTCTGTTTTCTTTTTAATTTTGATTGCATTGTTTTGGCTTATGCCAAAGCTTTTAATTTAACATAATCAAATTTATCAAATTATTTATTATATCAGAATACTCTCTCTCTTTTGTTGGTCATGAACCTCTAAGTCATCTACCTTCTCCTTTAAGAATTTGGATGCTGTACCAATTTTTGCATATGTGTTCAGTACTGACATTACTTCATTATCTTGTCCTATTTTTTCTTGCCATTCTTTAATTTAGCTATAAGATTTCATGGAGTTTTTATTTTCAGATCTCTTTCCTGAGGTGATCAGTGGATTTTAGAATGTTTATTTTCCTCTCTCTTTCCAAGATATCACACTTTCATAATTTCATAAAAAAGATACTGTCTAGTTCCTCCATTGGAGTATGGCTTTCAGGTCTGGTTATGATTGTGACGTTGTCTCCCCTCAATCATTTTTTTGAGATCAGTTGATTTTTACAATCTAGTATTTGTTTTATTTTTCTACTTTTCATACTTTTGAACTCATTTATTGATCCTTGACGTTTCATGGAGTCATTAATTTCTGCTCACCTCATTCTAACAGTTAAGGAGCTGTTTTCTCTGTAGTGTTTCTGTTTCTTTTTCCATTTGATCATTTCTACTTCATAAGCAATTGTTTACTTTTTACAAGCTGTTGAACTCTTTTTTTCCTATAATTCTCTTGCATCACGCTTATTTTTTTTCAATTTTTCTTCTACCTTTCATGATGTTAAGCTCCTTTCTGAACTCTTCCTTGAGTTCTTTCTGGGTTTGAAGCAATTTACCAGTTTTCTTTGGGGCTTGCCCCCTAGGTGTTGTAACATGATTGTCCTCTTCTGAGTTTGTTTCTTGGTCTTCCCTGCCCCTTTGTTTTTAGCTTTTTCCCCCCTCATTTTTTTGGCTTTTCCCCTTCTGTTTAAATTTGAAATCTGCTCCAGAGTGGAAGGGGAATTGTCTCAATATTCTTATGCCAGTGGCTACAGCACATGACTATTTACCTGATCCTGAACGAGTATTTGCCTTGAGGCTCACTAGGGACCGTTGTGTGGAATGCTTGCCTTTGGGGATTGGTTGTACTTGGTAGTTAAATAGTGACATTGTTTTTGAGGGTTGTCCTTCAAGATAGGACAGAAATGCTGCGAGCATTTCTATGAGCTTATCCTAAAAGCAAACACGCACCTTTAAATTGTATAAAAAAATCTTGATCCGTCACCCCCAGGAACCACCCTCTTAGAAGCCTCAAACAAGGCTTCTCTAAAATACTCAATTTAACAAACTGTTGAGCACATTCTTCAGAATCCAAGCTACTTCAAATTTTAGCCTTTGCCTCTGTGTTAGAAGACTGAATCAGGAAACCAATGGGAAGATTCCATTTTATTGACCAAGATAGCATGCTCCAAAAGCCCCTGCTCCACCTCAGGCTGGGAAAATAATCAGTCATGGTCTGCTCCACAGAGCAGCAGCTTTTGTTAAGGGAGTATATTATATCCTCTATCTTCAATTATATCCTTAGTCTCATTATGCTACCATAGTCGCCGTCATGAAAACACCTGGAAGTACATCTGCCTATGGGGAAAGCGAGCACCCTAACCAAGAATTAGAGAATGTAACCACAGAACCGAGGGCCCCTAGCATGTTAGACTCTTACCTATGGGGCTCATTACTTTCAGGAGTCTCTCTAGAAACTCAGGCTGTACTCTGTATCATTGGTATAAACAGGAACCTAGGGCCACCACCCAGGATCATTAGATTGCATGCAATGTAATTGTACATTCATAATGGTCTCCTCATGGGTTGCTTCCCTAAGTGCCTCACTTGATTCCTCTGGCCAGCTTCTATGGCTACAGATTCCCCTGTCCAGGACTGGGGCCTGTTATAACACTAGATATGTCTTCAGTTCCAAGGGTAGTTCAGGGAGCCTGCCCTAAAAAATAAGGGATCAGACCCCTGACTTTGTCCCAAGACCCCTGACTTTGTCCCAAACAAAGGCAGCTGTAAAGCATCTCTTCCATTTCTGGCATAACTTGAGAATACCAGAACGGCCTCCTTTTCCCATGCCTGGAAGTAATCTACTCCTTGAGCTTCATTCACTCTGCCTGGGATTCATCCTCTAACACCCACACCATTGCAGTTGAATGGCTCTTCCTCAGGACGGTTCTTATGCTGCTCTACTCTATATCAGAGCTTCCTTCCCCTCAGGGAAGGTCTCAGCACCTTTGTCTACACCATGCCCAAATGATCCCTATTTCCACAGAACCACTCTGCTGAAGTTCCTCTTGAATGGGGTATATACTCTGTGAAGACTTCCCAGAAATGGAGTCCTGGATTCCTTTGGAAGAAGTACAGAACTTGGGACCCTCTCCCATCCCCCTTTCCTCTTCTTCCTGATACTCTACTTTCTCCTTCAAAGTTTTTCTTTAAAACCCACTCTTTTCCAGCTGTAATGCTAGATGAACCAACTTCCTGGATTTTCACCCTGCTCATGGGAGACTAAGTCATCTCCCAGGCAAGGAGAGCAAGGGACAGCCTGGGCTGCTAGCTCTTCCTCTCCGACCAATGGGAAGGAAAGATAGTCCCGAATGTGAGCTTTTCTCTCAGCTACTGGGAGAAAGGAGTAGTAATGCTAGAAGCATGCTCTTTGAATCTTTTGTAATGTGTGCCAAAAGGCTGGCCACACCTCCCTGCCAATGGGGATGAGGAATGACCCTGCCAGGCTGTGAGCTCTGCCCTGTCCCCAGCGAGAGGCAGGGACAGCCCAAAACCTTCCCCTCCTCCCCCCTCTTTGCACTGCGGCCACTTTTAGATTGTGAGCCCTCCCCTCAGCCAATGGGAACAGAGAGAGAAAGGGGAGAGATGGAAAGAAATCTGACCCTACTTTAGTAGGGTTTAAAAACCCCCGTTTGCCCCATATCACTGGCCTCCTTCCTTTGAATCATCTTGGTGAAGGGAGCCACGCTCCTGAGAAAGGGGGAAAAAAATCCCTGTTTGCCACAAGCCTGCCTCTGATCTGGTTTATTTGGGTAAGTGGTTCATTTGACCCCCACACTCTCCAGTTGTGTTACTCCCTCCACTGAGTGGATAATGCTTTCATGGCATTGAGGCTCTATTGGTGTCCATCCAGTCCCTCACTGGTAGGTACCACAGCCACTTTTCATTCACTGGACCTCTCTTTTAGAAACTTCTCAGCACAGTTAGCTATGGGTCAGGGATGTACTGGAAGGCTCATCACCAGGCTCCAAACGCAGACTGACTCATTTGCCCCCCATAGTGCTACAAATTCACTGGGTGCTTGACACCCTAACTGTTGAGCAATGAGGTGCATGCTCTGTCAAATGGGAAGGAATGTTGTTTCTAGGTCAACTAGTCTTTCCTTATAAAGGAGGATCTTAGTTCTCTAAACAGGCAAGCAGAAGATTTATGGAATAGGGGTCAAAATATTCGGAAGCAGGTAACCCTCTCACCTTCCTTTGACTTGACTTATTCACCTTGTGATATGGAAACCTTGGCCGTATTCTCTTCTCTGCCCTCTCTGCTCTGATGTTTTTCCTCCTTATGCACCTTGGCTTCTATCTTATTATCCATCTTGTATCTCAGCTATTTATTCCTACCTTACATAAAATCAAAAACATATTTCATCTGGCTGTGACCCCTTGGCCTGCAGTGTCATCTCGGTCTTTGACCAGAAGGAGGGAATGCCAGGGGATTTATGATTCTCATATTAATTAATATGATATATTGTCATGTTTATACTATCTAGATTGTTTAGAATTCCCACATTTTGAGGAGATTCTGGCTTGGGATTCATACTTACAGTCAATGTGCTACAACAGAAAGTGATAAATTCCTGAGTTTTTAATTGTTAAATGATTTGACCAGTGACTACTACAATCCTGTTCTCATCATGCTAACTCTGGTTCTGTACCCCACTGAATAATCAAAAGATTCAATGACACTTAATACTTGAGACAAGTAAATGAAGAGCTGTTCCCACAAGAATCAAGAACACCTGTATTGTCCTTAAATTGCCTGAAGGCATGGGCCTGCCATGGGAACTGTTTCAAGACCCAAGAATGATTGTGCTGTGACCTACACCCTGTCATTTTTTAAAGGTATATAGACCCTGCTTTTGCACAGCAAGAGAAGGCCCTCTCCTGAGGGAGACTTCCATAGGCAAACTTGTGTTCCTCACTTAATTAAAATAAATTACTTGATTCCTGACACACCTGCCTCTTACCTGCTCTGTTAGTCTCTGGTTATTCTCAGGTTAGAGAGCAGTGTACTCTGGACTACATTTCAAATTCTTTTGACATATGTAGTTGTTGGAAAGATGTCTCCACCACTAGACTGGCAGCTTCCTGAGAGCAGAGATTGCTCTTTTTTGTGTTTTTTTTCTTTGTTTTCTGCATTTCTTTATTTGTAAGGGTTTGCCACGGTATCTGGCACCATAGTAGGCACTTACTAAATGCTCATTGACTGACAAAGTGTGTTTTGTAGGATGATCAGATTTGCTCTTAACTTTTCAGCTCTGTTCAGTAATAAAGGAAGAGAGAGAAAATCAGACTCTGTTCCAAGGAAATGGTTAAAGATTATACAGGAGTTTGAGGAACTCTGAATATTCTACTGCTTTAGATCCTTCAAATAATACGAACTTTATAGGAGCTCAAAAATATTTGTTACATACATGGTCCCCATCCAACCTTGAGCAAGGTGCACTTTGGAGATTCAGGATTAAGCCATTAAATCCAGGGCAGGGGTGTGCATCCACAGAATAATCTGGAATAGGTGAAGCACTAAGAATCTGGAGATCATGCTTCTGTCCCTATATCTAGAACTCAGTATGCTGAAAGTTGAGAGACATAAACACCATAAAGAGAAGTAGGAGACAATGTTTAATTGCTAATGTCTTTATTGGTATTGCAAAGAAATGATGGAATAGATCAAGAGACTTGTCCCTATATCTGGGTCCACACCAGGACTTCAAGGGTGCCTCTGGTATGCACAGCTTTCTCTTTATGCACTGTAAGAAGAAAGGAAGAGGCTCAGAGAAGATGAACTGTGTTTGATTTGGTCCCTTGCATAATGGCAACAACAACAGCAAAGTCATACATTACTGAAATTTTAGAAAAGTAAACAAGATTTTGAGAGAGAGATTCTGAGCAGGGATACTGATAAGTGGCATAAAGGAAAGGTTAAAAGAATAGATGAAGCTTTGATCCCTCTCATTCCCTCCCTTTCCCCCACACTCCCCTTCTCTCTCTTTCCCCCTCTATATCTTTGTTTCTGACTCTATTTGTCTCTCATTTTCTTTGTCCCTCAGTCTCTTTCTCTCTCTCTATTTCTGTCAAGGAGAATGGTGCATAGATGAGCAAACAGTTGGGAAAAGAAGAGTGCTGAAGAATTAGATTAATAGAAAAGGGGAAAGAGGTCTAAAAAAATTGGGACTGATTTGATGTCAGTTGAGAATCAGTACATATTCAAACATAGACAATGGTTGAGAGAAAAACACAGAAAAATAATGGAATACCTTGGGAGTGGGTAGAGTAGATGACCTCCTTACTGGCCACCTGGACGACCTCCCTTCTGGCCACTTGGACGACCTCCCTTCTGGCCACCTTGACTTCCTCCTTGCTGTCCACCTGGACGGCCTCCCTGCCGACCACGTTGTTGACCTTCCTTCTGGCCACCTTGACTTCCTCCTTGCTGGCCAACTGAACGGCCTCCCTGCTGACCACTTTGTTGACCTCCTTTCTGGCCACCTCGTTGACCTCCTTGCTGACCACCTAGACGCCCAGGTTGTTGGCTATCACCTTGTTGCTGGCCAGGGTTCTGCTCATTCTTCTGGGAATCATTTGGTGCCACTAAAACAGGATCTTCTGAATCTTGATTATCCTCTAAGAGGAGACAACACAGTTGTACAGAAGTTGGATGAAGGAAAAGGCCTGATAAGCAGTGGATGCAGATAGAATGGTTTGGGCCATAGGCTAATTGTTCAAAAGATGGAGTCTATGCTTTCTTATAGGTATTGTTGAATGAGGGTGACTGAAGTTTCCCTGGGGGCTGTCTAATATGTATCTAAGGGATCCAGGCTTGTCCCAGGCTCAAAGTAAGCCTGTTTGGTATTATGTGATGAATGATCTTATAAACGATTGACAGCGAACAAGCCTAGCATCAACTCATATAATGAAAATAGAGGAAGGCATTGGCAGTTTGTAATATCAAAAGCATGAGTTATCCCTCTATAGCTATCTTGGTCATTTATGTTTCTTACATGTACATCCCCTCATTTGGGGGTGCTCACATTTTTTTAATGTGTTCATACTTCCTACATATTTCTTATACAGTTCTACTCTTCTACTTAGTTTAAATCAGTGAAAGTAAAGCTTCAGGAGACTGCAAAAGTATTTACTTTGCATCTTTTTTTTTTTTGCCTTAGTTGTGAACTGTGTCCATCAGTCAATATTTATTAAGTGTCTAAACTGTCCCAGGTATTATGACTAACTGGTGCAAAGTAAAACACCTCTTGGCCTATGTTTTAAAGAAAGTTCTGTCCCATGAAATTCCAAGAAGTTGGGGTGATTAAATGTGTTCTAGAGTGAGAGGGGTCTTATGGGTTATAGTAGGAAAGAAAGAAGTGTGGGAAGGAGGGAATAAAGAAAAGAAAATTCAAGATTGGATTTAAATGTTGGTAGCCTGCATCCTAAAGATTTGTTATGGTTATGAATTGAACTTTTAGTGACCTCTGACATTCCAACTATTTAAGAGGGTGAAAGTGAACGCAATAAGTTTATTGGAATTATTTGGGAAAGGGGAAAAGGTTGTGTGTTTATTTTCTAAAAACAGGGCAGAATTTTTCATAAATTGCCTCATCCCTTGGCATGGAACGCACCCAAAAGGGCTCTTTCTCTGAGTGACAGATAAATTAAAAGCGTGTAGAAACTCAAGCACAACCCTCTCCAGTTTATGTTATGAAGCCTCTTGGAAGGTTCTACTTTATGATGCACATAGAGACAATCTCAATGTTAAAGTCACAGTGAAATTCAGCTGCTTGTTAGAATATTTTCTACCCAGCAGGCTTACCTGCGTTTTGTACATCATTTTGTTCAGTGCAGGGGAAATACAAAATACCAATGAATGATGAACTTTTCAGCATCTTCACATTACTGCACAAGTTTTTTTTTTTTCCTGTCTTTCAGCTTTACTTCACTCTAGGCCAATATGATTTTTAAATATGGATAGGGCTTTCTTTGGTTTTATACCTTCATGTCCAAAGGGAAGGAAATCATCTCTTTTCTACATTGTTAGGATTTTCAGAGAGCTAAATATCCTTGTAATTAAAAGACATTTTTTCTATCAGAATGTTTTTCCCATAAGATTTGCAACCATAGGACTTAGAATTGGAGGATACCTTAAAGATCATCTACTGGAACTCTTTCATTTGCTAATTAGAAAACTGGAGGAATTCAAGGAAGATGGTCAACAACCTTTAATAAGCAGGTACCCACATGCCAAGCACTGTCAGTTACCCGAGGTGATACTGGCCAAGGCAGAAGTTTAATCTTTGTATTTTGATTCCAAAGACTTTTGTTTAACCCAACATGTTGCCTTTCTCATTAGAACTGGATTAGAGCCAAGGTATTGAAGTTTAGGATATACCTTTCAAACTCCTAGCCAGCTATGCCACAGGGAAAAGTCATTTAACCTCTCTGACCACGAGTTTCTTCATTTGGAAAATACTGATAAGAATCTCACTGAGAGGCAGAATGGCACAGGAAATTGAAATCCAGCCTGAGACTCAAAAATCCTGGGTTCAGATGCTGCCTCTGACACCTGTTGACCATAAGAACATGGGCAAATTGCTTGCTGCCTCAGTACTCCAGCTCTCTTAAGACACTAACTTGTCGAGCAGGAACAGATTGATCTCTATTGTGAGGAGTTTCAGATTTATTCCCCACTGAACTATGGTTTCGTGTGTTGATTACAGTTATCTCTGAGACAGGTACAACACTAACGTGACTTAAGAGTTCCAAGATCTCATATGGTGGAAATTATTATGTCACCCCACTTAGGCTAACTCTGTGTGCTGCAAACACTTCTGATAAAAAATAATAAAAAAAATCATTCTAACACCCTAATTTCACTGGGCAGGAGGCCCAGTATTGGCATATTTGGAAATTTTGAGATGAGTTTTGTATATAAGGATCTCTTTTCAACGAGAAAAATTTCTTTGTTGTGTCATCTCTGTCTAGAATGTCAGTTGCGTGAAGGTAGAAACAGCTTCCCTCTAATTTTGCTTCATGGATTTCATTTTGAATTCCAAGCAATCAATGTTTTATGAGTCACTGATTATTGATATCATGAAGATGTAGCTTTCTGCTGACCTGGGATAAAGGGTCTGATGTCTGAGAAGGAATTCACAGCTCTTTAGGGGATACATTAGTCTCTGCCTGAGAACCCCCAAATAGACAGGGAATCTCTACCTTGTAAAATTTCAATAAACGCATTGACAAGAAGGAAGAAATCCAGGCAATAAAGTGAAGAATTAAGCTTAATGTCTATACATTGTCAAAGTCTGAAAAAGAAAAGTGATAAATTCAATAATCTGCATGTTTCTGAATGTACAGGCATTACTTGCTCCATTAACGTAAACATTTCATTAGAGGTAGGAAATCTTAACTTGTCCTATTTGTATTTCGTGCCTGATGGTTCAATTCAATTAATTAAGATTATATCAAGTGCATATTATGTGCCAGTCACTTTTTTAGGTACTGGATGTACAAAGAAAGAAGAAACAGTCCCTGAAGTTGATGAATTTAAATTGTTTGGAAATACAGCATGCAAAATAGAAAACAATAAGCAAAACATGAAAAAAATTTCTTAGGTAAATGGAACATCTCGATGGAGTAGTGCAGGAAATAAAGTGAGATTTCCTATAGGAGATAATAGAAACAGAAATTTAACAGACATTAGGAATTCTAAGAGGTAGCGATGAATATCAAATGTATTGTAGGTTAGGAGAACAGCCAGATAAAAGTAGGTAAAGATGGAATATTCTTCATGAGGAACAGCAAGAAACACAGGTAAGTGAAGTAAAGAATAAATAAGGTCTAATGAATAGGTTGAGTTTAGTTTCAAACCCAGTGTGGTAAAAAGATTTGAGGAGTCATTAGAACATGGAACATAAGGATACCACTTCCTCTTTATCTCACTCTAGAAAGACAAAAGTACCTGGGTTACGGAGGGGGGGGCGTTGGCTAATTCCAAATGACCTTGAATTATGCCCCGGCCTCCACCCCCAACAACCTCCTCTAATGACCATAGTTTCTCTGTGTCCCCCACTTACCCTCATCTGAGAATTGAGCTGAGCTCAGGTCCAACAGGGCTACTGAGAAAAGGAGCAGTAACCACTTGGTAGCAGCCATGGTGTCAATGTTACCTGTTCTGCATGGACCAAGGACCACTGCTCTCATAAAGATTTGAGAAAACAATACTCCCTTTGAAGCATCAGTGAGTCAGTCCCTAATCTGCAGGCATTGTTCGTGTGCAGATCACTCCCATTCTAAAATTGTGGTTGGATTAAGTTTGAGGGCTGACAAAAGCTCCTCCTTCAAAAGTACCATGGAATATACATTTGTCTAACCCTTTGAAATGACCTTGCTCAGAAATCCCAAATACAATGTGATTATAATGATGGGTAGTCTTCCATCCTGTGATTCCCCTCCCACACAGAAACCTGGACTCCTTGAGGGTATTTGATATCCTGTGTTGTGAAATTCATTTAAATGTCATTGGATCAAGTCCTTTCTCTAGCTTTCTTGAAGTGCAGGGGATAAGTCAGTGAGGTCAATATACAATGGAAGGATAAAATAACAAACAAAGTCACTAGTAACAATAATTGTATAGGCAAGCTCCTGCCCCATTCCCTCCTGTTAGAAGCAACATAAACATCAGCAGCTGTACCCTTTGGTCACCTGAGGATACCAGGCTTTGTGGGACCAAGTCACCATAGCTCTCTCTATCATTCCTTCTTCACCAGTCCCTTAAATATTTCCCAAAACTTAACTAAATATTTTATGTTCAGAGCTCATTCTCCCCCAAAGCTAATGTATCCCTCCATCCTTCTTCCCAATATTTTGCTCACCAAATCCTTCTGATCATGAATTACAACTCTAGGTGAATGGACTTTCCCTCTGTTATTTCTTTTTGATATCTCATCATCAATTGACTCAGTCCATTCCCTTCACAGATCCACTGGCTTATAGCAGCAGTTCTCAACCTGTGGGTTATGTTCAATTTGTAACAATGAAAATGCATTCTGCATATCAAATAGATTCATAACCGTAGCAAAATTACAGTTATGAAGTAGCAATGGAAATAATTTTATGGCTGGGACTCACCACAACATGAGGCACTGCATTAAAAGGTCGCAGCATTAGGAAGGTTGAGAACCACTGGCTTATAGGATATATTGCATAGACTTATGGTAGAAAGGAATTTTAGGGATCATCTTGTCCAATCCCCTAATTTTCCAGATAAATGACAGGAAGCTGAGTAGATGAGCTGATTTATCTATGGTCAGAACATAGATGGCAGAAGGGTGCCAACACTTATCTATCGGTTTCTCTATTGAGGGAAAAACGTTTCATCATTTATTTTCCAGGACTGAGATTGGTCATTACACTTACTTATAATTGAGTTTTTTATTGACGTTACTGTAGTCATTGTGCATATTGTTCTCCTACTTCAGCTTATTTCCTTCTTCATGAGTTCATGAAATTTTCCTCTGTTTCTCTGAATTTATCATAGTATTGATTTCTAATTATTCAGTTAGTTGTTCATCATATTTATATGATCATCATTTGTTCAAGCATTTTTTAGTAGATGGGCGTTTATGTCATTTCAAGTATTGATTTCTGCAATTAAAAACAAAGTTATAAATATCTTTTCAAAAAAGGATTTTTCCTTCTTTTTTTGACCTCCTTGACCTATATGCCAAGTAGTGATATTGAGAAAAATATGTCTGTCTTCTCAGTGTTCTTATTCAGTCCGTTCAGATGTGTCTAATTCTTGGTGATCCCAACTGCATTTTTCTTGGCAAAGATACTGGAATAGTCTACCATTTCCTTCTCCAGCTCATTATACAGATGAGGAATTGAAGCAAACAGGGTTGAGAGACTTGTCCAGAGCAATGGAGATAGTAAGTGTCTGAGGTCAGAATTGTACTCATGAGGGCAAGTCTTTCTGATTCCATACCCTAGCACTCTATCCACTCCATCACTTTTCTGCCTATTATCCATCACAAATAAACAATATCCATCTTTAAGTAATTTTACATTTGAGAATTGTAATGCTAAACTTGAGAGTTGTTTGTTTGTTTTTTTTTTACAGTCATCTTATAATAATGATTTGGAACAATCTTTATAGTGATTGTGGATGGTTTGAAATTCTTTGGAGAAAGTGTTCAATTTCATATTCTGGGAGACTATGCCTTTCATTATGTTTACTGAATTAATATTTTTGTCATTTTTCTTTTTGATTCTCTCTTACAATGATTGCCCTACTGGACAAGGTAATGGTGGATTTATTTGGAAATTTGGTTGCTCACAAACAAAGCATATAAATATATTTTAAAAAGAAAACTTACATATTAAAACAAAAACAAAAGGAAAGAAGTGAAAAAAAAACATTGCCATGTGCACAGCAGAATAAGAGAGGATTCAAAATATAAAACAATAAATTTCCTTTTCAAGAAAGCTTTTATAGTAAGTATTGTGCATGGTGTTCGGGGATGTATATATGCATGTGTGTGTGTGTGTGTGTGTGTGTGTGTGTGTGTGTGTGTGTGTATGTGTATCTGTGCCTGATCTTACCTTCTTGAGGAGAGGGAAGAGGAAATGAGAAAAAAAGAATATAGTAAAAAGTTCATAGCAGAGAAAAAATGAAAACTTATAGAGAAGAAAAGAAGAGATGGACATCCCTGAACACTATGCACAGAATATATTCAGATGCAGAAATTAATGCTATCTATAGTCATATGAAAAAGTACTCTAAATCAATATTGATTAGTGAACTACAAATTAAAATAACTGTAAGGTACCACCCAACACATATCAAATTGTCTAATACGACAAAAAGGAAAATTATAAATGTTGGAGAAAATGTGGGGAAAATTGGGACATCAATACACTGTTGGTGGAGTTGTGAACTGATCCAACCATTTTGGAGAGCAATTTGGAATTAAGTCCAAGGGGAAATCCAACTGTACATACCCTTTGATCCAGTAATACCACTACTAAGTATGTGTCCTAATGATATCATAAAAAAGAGAAAAGGACCTACATGTACAAAAACATTTAAACCAGATCTTTATGTGGTGGCAAAATATTGGGTATTGAGGGGATACCCTTCAATTAGGGATTGGATGAACAAGTTGTAGTATATGAATGCAATGAAATGCTATTGTGTCATAAGAAATTATGAGCAGGTAGATTTCAGAAAAAAACAACAACAACAAATAAACAAACTGGAAAACCTTATATAAACTGATGCTGAATGAAATGAGCAGAATTAGGACAACATCATATTCAGTAACAGCGACTATCATTGACTCAGCTCTTCTCAGCAATAAAATGATTTAAGACCATTCCAAAAGACTCCATGTAGGCATATAAACTTTTAAAGCTTATTGAATAGCATGTTTTTTTTTCTTTTCCTGTTTACCTTTTTATGTTTTACTTGAGTCTTGTATTTGAAGATTAAATTTTCTGTTCAGCTATGGATTTTTTTTAAGTATAATTGATTTATTAGGAAGGCTTGCAATTGCCAATAAAAGGGACCTAAGACTTCCCCAGTAGTCACAGATCTATCTGACAGTCAGAACAGTTCTTTTATGCATTTGGTTATATAAGGTACCAGAAGTAGAACAGTGATGCAAACTAAACTAAGATTGTGATTGGTCATGCAGAGTTGAAAATTGGGCTTTGCTTGACTTGACTCAGAGGGGAGATTTCTAAAACTCAGAGGAACAAAGAAAAATACAATTGACTTACATTCCCTGAAAAGTCTTGTGGTGGGCAAACATCCTATGACCAAGTTAACTTGTCTTCCCTTCCCCGCCTTCCCTTCCAAAAACTTACAGATTTTGAATCTTATACCGTATAGGCATAGGGAAGTTAAACCTTTACAAGCTCTATCAATGAATATTTGCTGTATAGAAAATCAAGTCCAAATCTATTCCATAAGTATTAACACACTGATTAGATACAGTTCTCCATCAATAATTAATAAATAACACAAAATAAAGTGTGGTATCAATTTTCAATTCCAGGAAATGACTATTAGTATTGTGACAATCACTCCTGAATTATGTATTTCTGTGAATGAAAAAGCTACCTAGTTAGAAGAAATGGAGGGGTATTAGAGGGAGATTAGCTGAAGCCTCCTGCAAAGGTAGCATTTGAACAAGGTTTTGAAGGAAGTCAGGGCTTCTTCTTCTTCTTTTTCATTAAATTGATTTGTTTATTTACTTTTACTTTATAAGATTCAGTTCCACAGTCCCTTAAGTTTCAAATTTTCTTCCCTCCTTGTCTGGCCCCCCCCAACCCCCAATGGTGGCATGCAATCAAGTATATGATCTGCAAATACTTTCATACTGGACATTAGTCTGGTTGTATAAAAGGCTTGTAACCAATGGAGTGAACAATGGGAAAAAAGAAACAAAACCAAACATGGGAAAGAATGATAGCATGTAGAGTGCTGCAGTCTCCATTTAAACTCTCTTCTTTCTAGATCTTTCTCTGAATGTAGATATCTCCTTCCATCCTGAGACTTGTAGAGTTGTCTTATAACTGTGTGTTGCTGAGAAGAGTCCAGCTTATCAAAGTTGGTCATCACATATACAATGTGTTTGTGATTGTCTACCAATTTTTCCTGGTTCTGCTCTTCTCACCTAGCATCAGTTTGTATAAGCCTGTCCAGATGATTATGAAGACCATCTCCTCCCCATTTCTTCTAGCACAATAGTATTCCATTACATTCATATGCCACAACTTGTTTAGTCACTCCCCAATTGATGGGCATCACCTTAATTTCTAGTTTTTTGCCACCACAAAGAGAGCTGCAATAAATATTTTTGTACATATGGGTCTTCCTCACACTTCTGTGATCTCTTTGGGATACAACCCCAGAAGTGGTATTACTGGGTCAAAGGGTATGCAACTATTTATAGCCCTTTGGGCATAGTTCCAGATTGCTGTCCAGAATGGTTGTATCAGTTTACAGCTCCACCGACAATGTATTAGTGTTCCAATTTTTCCACATTCTCTCCAGCATTTGTCATTTTCCTGTTTTGTCACCTTAGCCAATCTGACTGGTGAGATGTGGTACCTCAAAGTTGTTTTGATTTGCATTTCTCAAAACAATAGTGATCTAGAGCATTTTTTCATATGCTTATAGATATCTTTAATTTCTACCTGCTGAAAATTGCCTGTTCATATCCTTTGACCATTTGTCAATTGGGGAATGACTTCTATACTTATAGATTTTACTTAATTCTGTGTATATTTTAGAAATGAGGCCTTTATCAGAGACCCTGGTTGTAAAAATTTTTTCCCAGGTTCCCATTTCCCTCTTAATTTTGGTTACATTGGCTTTGTTTGTACAGGAACTTTTCAATTTAATGTAGTCAGGATTATCCATTTTGCATTTTATAATGCTCTCCAACTCTTCTTTGGTCACGAAGTCTTCCCTACTCCATAAGTCTGACAGGTAAACTATTCCTTGCTTTTCCAGATTACTCACAGTATCAGCCTTTATAACCTAGATTGCGCACCCATTTAGAATTGACTTTGGTGTACAGCATTAGATGGTGGTCTATGCCCAGTTTCTGCCATACTATATTCCAATTTTCCCAGCAGTTTTCATCAAATAGTGAGTTCTTGTCCCCAAAACTGGGGTCTCTGGGCTCATCAAATAGTATATTGCTATAATCATTGACTACTGAATCTTTTGTACCAAACCTATTCCATTGATCCACTACTCTATTCCTTAGCCAGTACCAAGCAGTTTTAATGAATGCTGCTTTATAATACAGATTAAAATCTGGTATGACTAGGTCACATTCCTTAGCATTTCTTTTCATTAATTGCCTTGATATTCTGGACCTTTTGTTCTTCCAGATGAATTTTGTCAGTTTTTTTCCAGTTCTAAATAGCAGTTTTTTGGTAGATTGATTGGGATGGCACTAAATATGTAATTTAATTTAGGTAAAATTGTCATTTCTATTATATTAACTTGACCCAGTCACAAGCAATTGATGTTTTTCCAATTAGTTTGATCTGATTTTATTTGTGTGAAAAGTGTTTTGTAGTTGTATTCATAAAGGGTTTGCTTTGGCAGGTAGATTCCCAAATATTTTATATTGTCTACAGTAACTTTAAATGGGGTTTCTCTTACTATCTCTTGCTGTTGGACTTCATTGGAAATATATAGGAATGCTGAGGATTTATGTGGGTTTATTTCATATCCTGCAAATTTGTTAAATTTATTTATTGTCTCAAGAAGGTTTTTACTTGATTCTCTAGGATTTTCCAAGTATATCATCATATCATCTGCAAAGAGTGATAGTTTAGTCTCTTCTTTGCCTAAGTTGATTCCTTTGATTTCTTTTTCTTTTCTAATTGCTACTGCTAACATTTCTAGTACCAGATTGAATAAGAGGGGTGATAGTGGACATCCTTGTTTCACCGATCTTATTGGAAATGCTTCTAGTTTATCCCCTTTACATGTAATACTTG
>JAQQSU010004199.1:0-14147 GCA_028627135.1 Pseudochirops cupreus | reverse complement strand
ACCTGACTACTGTCAGCATCATGTATGGGACCCTCTTCTTCATCTATGTGAGACCCAGTGCAAGCTTCTCCCTGGACCTCAACAAGGTGGTGTCGGTGTTCTACACAGCAATGATCCCCATGTTGAATCCACTTATCTATAGCCTGAGGAACAAGGAGGTGAAAAATGCATTCAGAAGGAATTTAGGAAGGAACAAATTCCTCTAGGCAAATAAGAATGAGATACTCTTGTGACATTCTATGGATGAGCATCCATTCTGTACTAGGGAGTGAGGGACTTTATTAAGTGGTGATTTGAATGAAGAAGTTCTAGTAAGCATGCCCTGTAGCATATATGTATATATCTTTGTACATACAGACACACACAGACACACAGACACACACACACATACCTTAAAGTACCTTTAAGCTTGTAGGTCATCCTTTCATTCAAGATTCTGGAACCTTCGTTGAGAACAAAAATTAATGTGGAGAAGAAGCTTATATTCCCTGTAACCAACAATATCAGCTGATAGTCATTTACCCCTAATGGTTAGATAAACCCAAGAGCCCAGTTTACCCCAGGTTATCAGCTCATCTTTCTGACCTTCATCCTGGGAAGCAACCCCTCTAAAGATGCATCATGTCCACTGCTACCATGGCTCCTCCAGGAACAGCCAAAGACCCAGAAAAAAAAAACAAACATACTTGCACAAAATCCCTTAGAAATATCAAATAGCTCAACACTAGAATGTTTTTTGATCTTATTAATGGAAATTATTGTATTGTCATCTATGTTGGTGCATGTGTTGAAGACTGTGGGACTTTTCCATTTGACCTGAGATAAAACCTTCTATACATGTTGTCCTCCCCCCACCTCCCCCACCATTAGAATGTCAGCTCTTTGCAAGCAGAGATATTTTAATTTTTATTTGTATCCCAGCTCCTTAGCAAGATATTTTGTACATTTGCTTAATAAATGTGTTTTTCATTCAGGTAAAATATTAAAGCATTTGGAACGTGGGGTCCAGGAACTTGTGCTTTTCTTTTGAAAATACATTTTGATAATCATTTGAATATAATTGGCTTTTTTTTGGTGATTCTATGTTTTTTATTTTGTGCTTTTAAAAACATTCTGCAAAGATCCCATAGGTTTCATCAGACTGCCTAAAGTTCTACAAGGTTAACAAATTTAAGCAATCTTAGTCTAAGAAGTGCACTTCATAATTTCCAGGCACCAGTTCATATTGGAACTGATGCTGTTCATTTGGTACTCAACAAGGAAAAAGAATATAAAAAGTTTAATGCTGCCCCCCTCCCCAGTCCCTCTTTTTATATGGAAAAGGGCAAGCCTGGTGAAAAGGTCAGTTCTGTGTGTGAATGTGTTGGAGGGAATCAGGAACCTGTGGGTTCTCATACTTCCTCAGAAACTTATTTCCTGGAAAAAATTGTTTAACCCAAGCCTTAGTTTCTACATTGACAAAATGGGAAGAATGATAGTTACGACCTCACAAAGTTGTTATGAGGATCTAATAAAGATATACATGTAGATGTATATACATGCATATATATACCTATACACATATTTACATATATATGCATACATACATGTATACACACATGAAAACACACATAATACTTTAAAAACCTTAGCACACCATATAGATATGCACTATTATTACTAACTAGATTTTCCTTCAGATAATATTAAAATGTTTTTGCTCTTCCTCCACACACACTCACACACACACACACACACACACACACACACATGCAAGATAAAGGGAGTGCTTTTTCAGCTGTTATAGAGCAGGTGGAATGGTGGCAAATGATTCCAGAGTAACTCTAGTAAGGTTGCAATTTCTGTTCTGATACCAGCTAAGTCCAGCGTCCAATTGAGTTCAAAATTAACTCGACTCAAAAAAATATCAATTAAGGGTAAGATATATATGTGCCCATGGAAGATATCAATGGTTTGTCCACAAGGTTGTCTAAATGTGTGGTCACAGCTCTTAGTGTGCATGGATAGGTGTCTCTGGTGACTGGCCATGCCTCCCTGGATAGAGAGACTTCAATTTTCACCTTGAGGAGAGCAGGAGAAGGGTAGTGGTTGGGTGCTTGCTCTTTCCTTCACGTATGTCAAGATGAGTTTCAGGCTAGAATTTTATTCATCTGCCCCCCTTGAATATTGCTGGTTGGGTCTTGGGACATCATTCTGTTTCAGAAGGAACTGCGTCCCTGGGCACTCAGGGGCAATGAAATATAGAAATAAGCATGGTCAAAAATAGCAGCCTGTAGTCAGTTTAGCTCCTTCCCATCAAAAACTCATTACAAAGGGGGATGTCACCAATAGAAAATATATTTATCGAAGTAAAATACCAAATAGACATCAGAGAAGCTGTATAGATCAGAAGGTACCAAAGCACTTGCAAGAGGGGATAAAGTTTTTAGGGGGAGGTGAAATGAGGACGATTGCAGCTCAAAATCAAGGGAGAAGGCCCAGTCTCCGCCCCAAAGTCCATCCTAGCATTCTTTGGGGAGACAAGCTGGAGATCCAGGGCACCTGGAGAGCTGGCTTCTGCTCTCAGACTTCTGTCTCCACTGAGGTTCCTTCTATCTTAAAGATGGCTATTCCCATCTGAATATAAGCTTCCTGAGGGCAGGAGCTATCTCTCTGTCTTTTCTTCTTCTTTCTCTCTGTGTCTCTGTCTGGGAAGAGGCTCTGATGCCAACTCTGTACATTCTTTATACAGGTATGCAGTATCATAGCCTGCTCCGCATTCACTCTATCAATTTGGAGTAGTTTTTGCTTCCTTGAACCAGCATCATGCACAATGCCTCCAATTTGGTGCAAAGCTGGGTACATAAACATTATTGTGTGTCAAGTCCTGTGTTGGGAGAGAGATAGACAGACAGATACAGAGATACAGTGAGAAAGACACAGAAAGACAGAGGACAGAGACAGACATATGGAGAGAAAGAGAAACAGCACAGACAGACAGACAGAGAGAGACAAAGACACACACAGAGACACACAGACAGACACAGGGTGGGGGGGAGAGAGAGAAAGATAGAGACAGAGACAGAGAAACAGAGACAGAGAGAGACAAAGAGACAGAGACAGAGAGACAGACATAGGTGAGAGCAAGAGACAGTTCCTGTACCCAAGAAGAGAATTACAATATTTATACTGGTCCTCAGTTAGAGGACATCCAACCCAACCCTTGCCTGAGCAGGACTCTCCCCTTCATAATATACTAGATTGCACATAATATACCCAGGGCAGGTAGGTGGTGTAGTAACATAGAGCATTGCACTTAGAGTCAGGAAGACCTCTGCTTTGATCCAACTTCACACACTCACTAGCGAAGTGACTTTGGGGAAGTCAGTTACAATGTATCTACCCATTTACCTCAGTTTCTACTGCTGTAAAATAGGAATGATAGCAGCCCTGTCTCCCAGGGTTGTTGTAAGGTTCAAATAAGATAATATTTATGCAGTCCTTAGGATAATGCCTAGTAGGTGCTAGAGAAACACTTGTTCCCTTCCATTATTCCCCATTAAATACATACTTATCTAGTCCAGAGGTGGGGAACCTGTGGCCTCAAAGTCACATGTGGCTTTCTAGATCCTTGGGCATGGCCTAAAATTGCTTATCCTGGGGAAGAGAAGATTCCGAGGAGATAAGTTTCAGTCTTTATGTATTTGCAGGTCTGTCAGGGGAAAGGTAGGATCCTAAGATGTTGGATCTCTTGGTAGAGAAAACTCTCTTGGTGAATCAATGCACTCATACTTTGATGGATTGATAGGCTTGGTGTTCTCGGTTTTTTCCTCCCCTGGTGCATCTTGGAACCTCTTCATCTTATCTTCCATTTCATGTTTCACGTGGTTCTTATCTATGGCCCCTTATCCAACCTCCCAGAGGAGTTTACCCCATATGCTAGAAGCCTAGACCTCTCCACATTGCATGAATACTGATGAAGCTCATATCTCTCACTCTCAAAATATGACTAGTACTTCGGATCTTGGTCATATGTCCTCGGTAATAACCCTACTGTCCTTTTGTCTAATTATTTTTTATTAGTTCCCTTAAATCCTTTCATTAATATGTTTTATATATATACATATATGTAAATATAAATATATAAATATAAAAATATACATATACATATATACATATACATACATTCACACATACATACATACATACATGTATATATATATACATATACATATGGATATATATATATATGAAAGTTGCCTTCTAGCCTTGAGAACAGAGTCACAGAAATTCAAAGTGGGAAAGAACATCAGAGGCCATTTAGCTCAATCATGGTGGAACAGGAATCCTCTCTGCAACGTGAAAACTCCATATGATACATTTCATGATTCTACACATCGATACATTTAAAGGACTTTTTAATTTTTTGATTGTTTCTATTTATGTGAGATAAAGGGCCTGAAGTAGATGATATCTGAGATCTCTTTTAGCTCTAAGATTCTTTCATTCTAAGGATCTCAAAAGAATGAGAACTTCAGGCTTCTCAGGGTGAATTCAATGTAATACCACGGGTGCCACAGGTGTCTGCTCCAGAGAGGATGCTGGGATTGGAGAAGATAAGAAAGGAGGAAGATACTTCAACTCAGGACCTAGCTGTAGCAATAGTTCTGAGTACTACCTCATCTTCCCAATCTGGGCAAAGGGGACATCAGTCAGGAGCATATAATAGAGAGCTTTTTCTAGACAATCTCATAAAAGAAGCATTATTGGTAACTTTGTTGAGTCTCATGACCTTTGCAATTCTTTGACCAAGGCAACCCTGGAAACAAATACAATATCAGCTTTAATAATCCCCATTACAGAAATTATGGATATAGTTACTGTAACTTGTAAAAGGTTATAACATCTTGGGGAAAATTTAAATTTAATTCTCATTCTAGGGAATGGAAAAAAGAGGCTGTGTGAGCTACCATGAGAAAACTAAATTTTTGTCCATCCTTTTTCTGAGGAAAAAAAGAGTGATCTTTTAATTGCTATCTGTGATGATTCCATGAGAAGATCAGCAGCTTAACTATTACCTTGGAAGATTGTTAACTGTCATGGCTGAAGAGAGACTGTTTAATCACAAAGACTGCCGAAATAAACTAACAGATTTCCTCAGGGAAACTGCATAGTGTATAGAAAAAAGGACCAAGTTTTCTTCAGGAACTTAGTCAATTTTTTTTTCATTTGAAGTGACATTATGAATAAAATTACTGAGAAGAACTTTAAACCAATATCCTAAGAGAGCTGAAAGTCAGACCTGTGTTTCCAGAGTTGGGACAAGGCAACAGTTGCTATTGAAGGAATATAGGTGATTCCATCTGTGATCTTTCTCTCTGAATTAAGTGGTCAAAGTAATGCTTATTTCATTGTCCAGTGATTTGATTAGTTTTGTTTCACTGATGCTAAACCTATGAGACAAGTGGGTTTGATACACTGGGAGTTAGGAGTTAAAGCAGTGGTTCTCAACCTGTGGGTTGCGACCCCTTTGGGGGTCAAATGACCCTTTTACAGGTGTCACAGGGGTTGCCTAAGACCATCAGAAAACACATATTTCTGATGGTCTTAGGAACCGAGACATGGCTCCTCTATCCTTCTCCAGGTGGGTCCGCCCACATGCAGATAGGCCCACATACGAGTATTAAAGGGTTGTGGCATTAGGAAGGTTGAGAACCACCAAGTTAAAGTTATAGAGAAAAGAGGTTCTCTTTTAATTTAGTTAATAAACTGGAATGGAGATTCAGAATTGATTCATGAATTTGTGTGATGGATTGTTGTAATGCCAAGCAAAGGCAACTTCCAAGGTTGGGATTACCTTCTGGCCTTCTCTCTGCTTGGGCCTCTCTCCCAATTCATGGCTCCTCCCAGTACAGCCCTCTCTATTCACATCAACAAGTCCATCCCACAAGTGGGATTCAGAAGCTCTGCGCTTTAACACTCAACCCAAAAACCAAGCCAATACAGGGGCATCTCCAAATTCCATTACCATTACAATTGTATATTATTAATTCCAAAGAAACATAACCACTTGATAGCCCTTGAATCTAGGGTAAGAATTAATAAGGTAAAAAGCCAAGTAGCATGATGAAGGCTGGGCTTTCATGTGGTTGTTGCATGTGGAAATTTTTGCATGATTAATTTTGCTTCTGTTTCTCATCATTTTCTTTTTTTTAAAATTTGATATTTTAAAAAATATTTCAAACACCAGAACTCAAGTCCAGCATAGAGAAAAAGACACATATTATAAACTTAAATATTGAAACTTAAATACAACGTAAGAAAAAGAAAAAAAACATGTCACATGCACAACAGAACATGAGAGGATTCAAAGTATGTAGCAATAAATTTGCATTTCAAGAAAGCTTGTATGATAAATACTACATGTTGTGTTGAGTGCTGTCCATCTTTTCTTTGCTTCCTTGTACATTTTCTTTCATTCTCTTCCATGCTCATCATTTTCTTGTTATGATTATTTTCTTTGCATTATTTTGTCTTTAGTATAGCTACATTTGTCAGTTAACCATGCTTAGCTTTGCTGTTATGCTTATTGATTTTGATATATGGACACTAATGAACTATGTGGTATGGACATGTGTTATAACTGGCAAGTGATTTAGGCTAACATACATTTATACCACCTGATTGGGTGTCTTTGTCCTGTCTATTGTATATATTATTGAGGCATATTTTCTGTGAATTTAATTTGAAGACAATTACCTGGGAAACTGCATCATTCATTCTTTCTCTGTTAAGTGCTTATATACAATTTAATACTGCACTGTATAATTCCAAATATCAGGTGTGCTATAGCAGATTTTGCAAGGGAGTGCAAAATTCCATACCCCAGGAAGGAATGTAGATCCTTATTGGCTAGGAGATTTAAGGAAAATTCAATTTTTCTCAGCTAAAAGGAGGTACTGAAAAGCCAAAGGATGTAAGAACTGCATGGAAAGAGGGAAGCCAGGGAACTTTGAAACTCCAGGGACAGACGTATAGATAGAGATCAATTGTTTACTGCAAGAGAAGATTTCTCCTACCTCAAATTGAATAGAATCATGAGCAGCTGGACATTTTTCTCACTGACTGACTGACTTAAGGAATGAGCAGCAGCCTGGACAGAATTTATTGCTGCTCTGAGAGCAGCAAATATCTACCTATGTTCCCTTTCTATCCCCTGGCTTTTGAGCTAGCATCATTTACCTTTTAATCTTGGTCATTTTCTTTTTGTGCATATATAATAGGTTGCTTTCTTGATGCAAAGAGAAGCTTTCTTAGTGAATCTTTGCTATAAAATGGAGCATACCATAGGGGAAGAACAAAAAACTGAGAAAAATATCTCTAAATGTTAGTTCTTTCTCTCTACCTCACAAAAAGGACTTCTTAATTACTATTTTTAATAACTTACCAATACATAAAATGTACTGATACTTTCTGTTTTGACACAAAAGGTATTTCCCAAGGAACATTGTTGTTGTTCAGTTGTTTTCATTTGTGTCTGATGCTTTGTGACCACATTTGGAGTTTTCTTGACAAAGATACTGGAGTGGTGTGCCACTTCCTGCTCCAACTCATTTATAGATGAGGAAACTGAGGCAAACAGGGTTAAATGACTTGCCCAGAGTCACACAGCTATTAAGTGTCTGGGGCCAGATTTGAGCTGATCAAGATGAGTCTTCCCGACTCGAGGGCTGGAACTCTATCCAATGAGGAATATCCCAACAATATATTCTCTCACAAAGAATAGTTCCCCTCAACTCCTCTACTGCGTGACCTTGGGTAAATTATTTAACTGCTGCCTGCCTCAGTTTCCACAATTGTAAAAAGGGAATAGTAATAGCATCTAACTCACAGAATGGTTGTGAGGATCAAATGAAATATTTGTAAAGTGCTTATCATAGTTCCTGGCACTTTATAGTAAGTGCTTGTTCTCCCTTCACCCACCTCTAGCTCCAACCTAGCCAATCACAATAAAATGAGAAGGAATTTGGATGCATAGTGTGCCATCTGATATTTGGACTAGACAGCAGTGTGGTTCACTGACAAGAACTCTCCCATTGAAGCTAGATGACTTGGCATCTTGCTCTGCTTTTGTGACCACCTAGGTGATTTAACAAAATCCCTTAAGCTCTGGAAGTGTTGGAGAAGATGGACTCAGTCCTCTTCTAGCTCCAAGTCTATGGTTCCATCCTTCTGTCCCCCAAAAGTTAATCAGTGGTTGACAGAAAGGAGAGCTGTGTCTTTGAATGCTGGTAGAACAGTATTAGCAGTGACTGCTTTAACTGAAATGAGTTTCCATACTGACTCTTATATTTTATCATAATCATTTTGCATATTATTTTTCAAATCTGCTTTCTCCATTGTCAGTTAATATTATAGAATGTGACATTTCCTTCTCTGTCCTTCATTTTTCTCTTCTGAAAAGGTAAACAATTTCTAAGTTCCTTCACAGTTTTAAATCCCAGGTTACCAAGCAAAGGTTTAATACTGTAGAGGTTGCTCCTTTGTGTATTGGTTCTGGACTCAAACTCTGCCAAGATTATTTTAATTCTTTCTCTATTGGATAAAGCTCCTGAGGTTAGGAGTTCACCAGGGAGCTTGCTTCCAACCAAGGAAAGTTAAAAAGTTAATCTCCCTTATGCCGCCCATCTTTAAGATGAATGCAGGGATATCAATTTCTCTTTTTCAGAGGGATTTCAGCACCCCAGGTTTTCTCAGGAAAAGACAGAGTCCAATTTCTCTATGTAATAATAGGAATCTCTGATTCTTGGAGAAGATCCCCACGTGGAAGGGAGATGATATTCCTTCTTGTCTTCTGCATGTTGAGTAGACATCCTTGGATTCTTTTATTCCCTTTGACAGAGTAAAAGGCAAATAATGAAGAGGTGGGTTCCACAGATTTTGGATAACCAGCATTTTAGAAGTTATACTCGAGCTTGTTAAATTAAATGCTAAAATCTGGGCAAAAATAATATTCATTATTCTTTTTAAAAAATAATATGCTAATTTCCCCCAATTTTTGTCAAAACAATTTTAAACATTTGTTTTGAAGTTTTGAATTCCAAATTCTATTCCTTCCTCTCTCCTCACTCTATACCCCCAAATGGGAAACAGTCTGATGTAGGTTATGTATATGCAATCATGTGCATATGCATATGCATAATATTTTCATAGTATTCATTTTATGCAAGAGGACTAGAACAACAAAAAAATGAAAGTGGAAAAATATTATCCTTCAGTCTAATACCCAATATTTTAAAAAATAATTGCTTCTATCCAACTATTAGAATAGAACGTGTGCCTTCATAACAACAAAGAATAGACTTGACTTATCAGACTAATAATCAACATTTAAATGGTGCTTTAAGCTTTGTTAAGTGCTTTACTTTTTTTTTTTCCTGATGTCAACCCTGGAAGGTAAGTGCTACAGGCATACTTATCTTGACTTTACAGATGAGGGAAGTGAGACCATGATATACATTGGTAAGTTGAAGAAATGGGAGATGTCCAATTTGGAGAAGACAAGATTTGGAGAAGGGTGGGTGTGATGATCCTCTTCATATGCTTGAAAGGCTATTTTGTGGGAGAGGAATTACACCTGTTCTCTTTGGTCTTGGAGGGGAGAACTAGCAAAACTGCGTAGAAGGTATAGAGGGGAGACATCAATTTTGCCTTATAGGCAGCTAGATGGTGCAATTGATAGAGTGTTGGACTTGGGAGTCGGGAAGTTCAGAGATCAAATGTGGTTTCAAATACTAGTTACATGATCCTGCACAACTCATTAACCTTTCTGACTAAGTTTCCTCATCTTTAAAATGGTGATGAGATAGAGGAATTTCTTTTTTAGGTACAGATTGACATAGATAGCTGCTGAGATTCCATTTCTGAAGTTCTGTGTCAGAGATAAGCTCTGCTATGAAGAATATATTTTGTTACAGAAATGTGAGCCTTCTTCCAAAGAGCAGGACTAGCTTTTCCTAGTAAAGGTAATTCAGGGGAAGGCTCTTTTTCCTTTGTTGAAGGTGGTACCATTGGTCCAGACAGACATAGACATATTAATTCCTTTCTTCTGAAGGATAGAAACTCTTCAGAGATGGTGTATGCATCTGTTAGAGTTGGGGAGAAGTTGTCCATTGTCAATTTTCTTCCTGAAAGAAGAAACTGTCTGGGACCATCAGAGCTGAAATGTGGCCATAATGCAAAATAATCTCTATGAGGATCTTGATGGCTCCCCCCCTTTCTGTGCCTTTCCACCCATACCCCATTTCCTATAATAGAATAGCATTAGCTCATGAAACAGTTTACACTAAAATGCTACCCATTGATTTTTGTATCTCCTCTTTATATAGTGCTAAAATGTTTGCAAATCCCCTCCTCGCAGCAACCCTATAGGACAGATAATAGTAATATCTTTGTTTCTTTTCTATAGGTAAAGGAACTGATGCTCAATGAAGTTCCAAACATGATTTATTGATTCCTTTTGTTTTTTAAATGCACAGACATTTTCCTATATTGTTGCTTTCACCTCTCCTCACCTATGAGTCCCCCACAGTTGATGAATTTCATCATCTGTCTTGATCTCAGCTCAAACACTGCCTCCTAGAGGAGGAATCATTTCCTGATCCCTACAGCTGTTAGTGCCACCCTTCACCTAATGACTTTGAATTTATTTTGTTCATATTTTTATATGTCCAGAATATCTTCCCATTCGGAACAGAAGTTCTTTGAGCACCAGGCCTGTTTCTATTTCTTTGAGGGCTTTTTAGCCCCAGGACTGAGTACAATGTCAACTCTTAATAAAGGTTTCTTGATTGATTCATCCTTCCTCTGAAGCCAAGAGTCAGCATTTCACTGAGTTCTCTGGCTTTTCAGTGACATTTTCATGTATGTTATTGGAGACATTGTCCCCATCTTTTTCCTGATTAAGGTTTCTTTACTTTGCCTCAGTTCATATGAGTATTTCCCATGATTGCTGGTTCTTATGTCCTACCTTTCATTCACACAGTATGGTTGGTTCAGACAGTCCCCGAACTACTGGGCTGGGTAAGTGACTTTCCCATGGACCCTTAATCAGTAAGTGCCAGTCCCGGGACTCAAATTCAGGTCTTCTGACTGTAAAACTAGGAATCTTGCTACAACATTGTAATGCCAGCTTTGAGCACACTGAACATCATTTTTGCAAAATGAGAAGGGTTGACAGGTCTGTTCAATCAAGATTCCTACACCATTTATTCCATGAAATATTTATTGAGAGCTTGAAATGATGAGAGAATTGTTCTAGGCAACTGATGATAAATAATGAGGACTAACATCCTCACCAGACAAGAATGTATAGTCTTTAATGAGTGATAAGACAGGTACACAGAGAAGAAGGTAATAAAAAAATGATCTTGGAATAGAAAGGGCCCTATTGTTAGGAGCTCAAATGAGGGAAATGTCACTTCTGACTGGAGGAATCAGGGAAGTTTTCATGCACAAGATGCTCTTTAAACTGATAATTGAAGATAGAAGACTCAACAGATAGAGAAGACACCCCAGAATTGAGAAGTGAATAATTAAGTGTGGAAGGAGGAAAGCCCAATTCTTGTACAATGGATGGCAAGAGGTCCAATTGGCTGGCACATAGATGTATGGGGGAAAGTAATGTGAGATCAAGCTGAAGAGGTAGGTGGGAGCCATTCTGTGGAGGGACTTGAATGCCATGTAGGCAGTTGGGGAAACATTGAAAAGTTTTGACCAATGGAGTAACTGGATGAGAGCTGTGTTTTGAGAAGACTTATGTGGCAGTTGTGTTTACAATTAATTTAAATAGAGAGATTAGAACACCCTAAGGGGTCTGATAATTATATTCCAGGTTTTTGAATGGGAGAGATGGTTTGGGGCAGTGGGAGCTTATGCTACTCCTCAATCCACCCCATTGAGTTGATGTCTTTCCCTTCTTAATGAGGGATTGAGGACAGGCTTAATATTAACATCAAATTCCCATCCATTTGGAGGTTTAAGTGAAGGAGTGAGAATGGAAAGAGATCATAGAAGCAATAGCTACAAAAATAAACGTGTCTTGAAAGAGAGTAATAAAGAGGCACATAGGACTCTGGGACTCCCAGCTCACCCATTGCTGGCCCCTTCCTTTTGCATTCTAAGAAAACTTTGCTCTCAGTTTGGGATAAAGTTTGGAGTCTAGGATCTTTCTATTACTGGGCACCTCTAGACACCCTAGTGGAAGGAAGTAGTAATATGGGTGACTGAGAAAAAGAGAGCACCACTCCACAGACACACAGTGACACTGGTATGCCCCTTCCCAAGTCAGCTGACCAAAAACATACCACTTTTTCACTTTTCACCTAAAATATCTATCAAAAATGTTAAGTGAGAAATGGAATAAAAGAGCAAAGATCAAAGCCCTAAAGGTCAGTGTATAACCTGAGATAAATTGCGTTAGTAACTGATTTATTCAGTCAGTGTCCAACAAATAAGTGCCAGAATGTGGAAATATTCTGCTTTGTCCTGGAGTATACAAAGGAAAAGTGAGCCAGTGTTCTCAAAAGCTCTCAATCTACTGGAGGGGTTGTCCTGGCACAATGGGAATCCACTTTTCCAATAGCTGTTCCCACAGAGAATAAAACTCCTGTTAAACATCTTTAGTACATTAAATTGCTCCTAAGGAACAATGACCATCTAATTTCCTTTCTTTAGGAGTCTGTGAGGAGACTGAGGGTTTAACCATGATTCTGGTGAGTATTTCATTGTAATGGCTGCAGAGAGATGGTAAGAGGACAGAGCACAAAGGTCAATAGAACATTTCCTGAGAAACCTGATATTAACTTGTCTCTTGTTAAGGAACAGAAAGGAAATTCTTGAAATGCTTATTACTAAGAAGAAGTAGCATTTATATAATGCTTTAAAGTGCGTGAAGTGCTTCATAAATATTGTCTCTTTGTATCCTCTCTATAAATTTTCAAGGAAGGTACTCTCACCTCCATTTTATAGATGAGGATACAGATTGAGGTTAAATGACTTACCCAAGGACACCTAGCTAGTGAGTATCTGAAATGAGTTTTAAATTCAAATGTAAAGTATTGGGAAGGCCACCTGGAGGCCAAGAGAGTTTTCATTGGTATCCTGAGAGAATTGAATGGTGGGGGCTTTCCATTTCTGAAATTAAGGAGAGGTCAGCAACAACAGGACTTTGACTGTGATCTTCCTCAGGGGATTCATTATTAAAAATTATTTATATCATTGTTTTTGATATGAGTTCCACATAAAGTTTATGGATTATGATTTTGTCTGAAATCATGAAAAGTAGGGTGTTTCACACACATGTTTACACATATACATATATGTACATATATACATATTATCTGTGTATGTATATATGTAAAATATATGTATATACATAGAAAGAAAATAAAAAGGGAGAGAGAAACAGAGAGAGAGAGAGAGAGAGAGAGAGAGAGAGAGAGGAGGAGGAGGAGGAGGAGGAGGAGAAGAAGAAGAAGAAGAAGAAGAAGAAGAAGAAGAAGAAAAAGAAGAAGAAGAAGAACTTATGAGAAAAGAGACTTACCAGTCTATTTCAGAAATACTATTTAATAAGTAGTTTAGTTAAGTACAAATAATTAATCAATGAGAGAGGCTTCAATTTTAATAATTAATGAGGAAATATCTGAACCTACTCATAGATTGCCTTGCAACCTGAGATAAGAATGAATGAGAAAAATGAGCTAGTTACAGTGACAGTAGGCTGCATTTCCACATAGGCTACAAATGAGCCCTACAAAATAAAAAAAAAAGAATACTGTATATTATAAGGAAATTTCTTTTTAATTGTTCTTAGTTATTTTAAAAATTCTCAATTGGACACAAAAATGAGCATTCCATATATACAAAGTGAAAGATAAAAAGTAGGTTGTGAAACTGTGAATCTCTATCCTTTCCTGCTTTCTTAAAGCACATCTTATAATAAAAATCCAACCTATTATTACACAACTGTCCTCTTCATCTGTGCTTCTATCTGAATTTACTCCCTGATGTACTTTAAAGATAGTTCAATATTGTGACTCTTTTCTTCTTCTTCTTCTTCTTCTTCTTCTTCTTCTTCTTCTTCTTCTTCTTCTTCTTCTTCTTCTTCC